>NDXB01022649.1:0-34809 GCA_002631895.1 Agapornis roseicollis
TCAAAACACCAGCTACTAAAGAGAAGAAAAACTGACTGCAACTGCTGAACCCAGGACAACACCCCTAAGTACATGCAACAAAATGCCGAGTAGAAACTGGGTGGCAGGAAGAGCACTTACAGCTGTTTTGTGGTACAAATACACACAGCCACTGGTGGCAGCTAGTTTTCAGTGTTCCTTATCTTTTCCAAAGGAGCACTGGACCTCACAGTAGAGCTATAAAGACAGCAAGAAGGATGCTGTACTGGAGAGAGTGACAGAGGCAGGCTGATGCATGGAAGTGGGGTGCTGCCAAGCACTGTAAATACAACAGCTATCCACAAAGGGGATTGGATGCTCTGTGTTACCAAGCTGAAGTGCAAAAGTGGTCCTTGGTCAGTCTTCTTCCCCTCTGTGACCTACAGGCATCCAGCAATGTTCATAGGAGTGTACTCAAGAGCAGGAAATCTGCAGCTGCTCATTGGAAAAACTTCTCTGGAACTGTTTTACCAGAAAATCTATTTTAGAGAGGACTTTAATGTGGATCTCTTAAGCCTGGGAAGCAAAAAATTTACACAGTAATTATTAACCTAAATTAGCTACTCCTAATTATTTTTCTAGAAATAAATTCCTAAATGTAGGTAAGTATTAATTAATTTCTTTCACTTCCTTATGAATATACATATTAAGTTTTCTGGATACGAATGTAGTTAACTAATTAATCAATGGAATAATAAACTGCCACTGACCATTTAGACCCATGGAGAATACAGCCTGCAGATCTGAGGTCTGTCCTTTCTTAGACTGGATATTCAAAATTTATGGGTCTGCCAGTCAAGATATAATAAAATGCAGAAACATGCTTGTAAAAAGGAATGTGATATTTACTGTTCAGCCATGTAATATCTTCTACTTATACATCTCCCTTGAGGATAACTTGATGTTATTGGAAGTGTAGTTTTCTTAGACATGCTTCATTTTCCTCTTTTCAAGTTCTCTTCTTCCTTTTTGTCATTCTCTCTCTCTTTTTTTATTTCTTAGATCTCCTCTGGAAAGTGCCAGCCCTTGAGAATAGTAGAAATGAGTAGCATTTGAGACGTAATAGTAGGCTTATTTTAAATAATTTGCAATATAAAGCTGAGGAGCAGTTTAGAATGAGTATATTTAAAATCACTGAGATTTATACTTCACTTATTTGTGCCAGAGCCAGTCTGAACACAGACTGCATGGACATCCACTATCACTAAATAAAAACGTCACAGTTGGGGCCTTTCAGTGGAGCTCACCTACTGATTGAAGCCAGTCAGTAGGGTTCTGGCTTGTTTTCTAGCAAACTTTGGGAATTAGAGATCTACTGCTAACAGGTAAGTGGCCTAAATGAAAGGTCAGGTAGCTGCATCCAAACTAGAATATCTGAATTTAAAACCTTCATAACTTGTCTCTGTTTTTCTGGCATACTGTATGCATAGAAGCCATGAGGTCTCTGGTGTTGCATCTGTCTATATACATAAGTCTGTCTGTATATGCACATTGTATTCCAAATACTGCAATGCTGAAAGGATGCCAGCTTAAGGTCTTAGACGAAGCAACAGTGTGTGTTTTGTAATACTCAGTAAAACTGAATGTCATTTGATGATTTGGTGAAAGAATAGTGAATACACCATGCCACATGCTGTAACTTCAGGTCTCTTTGCTTTTATCACTTTACTTGCTTTTATGATGTGTGCAGTGAAAAAAATATCTCTTGTGAATGAAAGTCTAGCTTTCACTGCAAGGGTTATTAAATGTGGAGAAGCAGTACAGGCCCCTTTGCTGAGCATAAAAGGTGTTGCCTATGTGGTCGGCCAGCTGGGGAACAGAAACGGTCTGCATTCTCACCATGACATCAGTGTCCATGACAATTTATATAATAGTTTGGGGAAATCCCTGTGATGGGCCAAGGAATAGTCAGTAGATCCACTCTGCCTCTTGAAGCTCTATTACTTAATGCAATAAATCTGGAGGAGATGTAACTGCTTCTCCAGCATCCGTAGAGGCCAGATTTGTTTCATGAATTTCTCTCTTCTCATTGCCTTAAGCACAATTACAAATACATTATGCAGCGTGAATTTTCACCCTTTTTTAGCATTCAGCCGTGCTATAAAGCACCATTCTTTCCCCTTGGGTTGAAATTAGTGCATTCCCCAAATATCCTGCTGCCTGCGCCAGCCCACTGTGACCTGGAGACAGAACGCTTCCCCTGATGGGATTTAGTCACATCCACAGTATCTATCAGCTTTCACAGGGGTCAGAAATCCACATCTGCCACTGATCCCAGGTCACCACAGAGCAAGCTGATGCCAGGTTCTGAGTGAAAATAAGCCTTGATTTTCAACAGGGGGAGCAGTCTTATGTACAAAAGAAAACCAGGTTAGATCTATTATCCATTGGAATGGGCAAACACTTCTCCCTCTTCCTAGAGGGGCTTTGCTGCTCATTATATTGCATCCTTTTATGTATATTTTTGGCAGAAAGGCACTGCACAACACCAGGCGCTGTGTTCCAATTGAATGTGGTGCAGAGCATGACATAGAGCATTGGTGTCTCCTGTGCACAACATAATTTGACAGAAATTTAGAAGAAGTTGGGGTTTAGATTGAGAGGCAGTGATCAATTCTGACAGCATCCTGCTCTGCTCAATATTATCTCTGAACTGCCTGGAACCAAATGCTAGTGTGCAGTGCATTTCTTCCCAAAGTTCAAGAGGGTAGATGTAAACACAGGCCGTAAAAGACCTGCATGTCTTGAGCTTGTAAGGGTCGTAATTCTTTCCAGCAAAGTTACCTTTCCTGTTTCTATGAATTACTCTTACATTCTTGTAAGAGATACGGTTTGAGGTATTTATGGTGCATTCAATTCTGCTATCATTGATTTACTGGACTAAACCTGCTCCAGGATATGATGTAAAGCCCCTAATTCCAAAAAACTCTTACATCTCGGTGAGAAAAGCATTTTCTGCCCTGTTGCCCTCAAGCAGATGACCAACGGAGATAAACAGAGGGCACTCCACTCTCGGTTGCAATGTGCTTGGTGATGTGAAGGAATCAATCAGACAAAAGCAGATTATTAGAGTGTCTGAGAGAGATCAAACATTGCTGGCATCTTCACCCACACACAGTTGATTTACAGGCAAGCTGATAAAGTGCTGCAGCTCACTGTCAGAAGTACATGACAGCTCCTCTAGCTCTATGGATAAATTATTGCTGAAGCCCATGATAACATTTCTCCACCTAGCAACCAAACATAACAGGATGTGGCTTTTAGTACTCAGAGCCAGAATGATACAAAGAGAAAACACAGAAACTCTTCAAGCAGTGAGGTAGTGCAATGAGAAAGAAAGGCATGAATAGATTTTCACACAAATGCACACATGTGCATTTTGTATATATCTATATTGGCTCTGCCAGCATAAAGCTGACTTTGTTTTAAGCCATGTATTTGAAAATGCACATGCAAAAATGCACATAATTGGTGAGAGCGATGACTGCAGTAGCAGAATGGCAACAATGGCAATCATGCAAGTGTGTATGCATGCAAACTGGAGCTCAAGGGTGTGGGAAAGGTCCTTCTATGGGTGTTTGTGACTGTACAGCTTGCCTGTACACCCAAGGCTACAATGTGTGAGTGGCTAGGAACATATAAGGAAAACATTAGGTGATTCCTTTTGCTTGGAAAAGTGCCAGCAATATGAAACCAGCAAATGAGGCAGACTTTAAATAACCCGATCTTGAGATATATATATATACACATATATATATATAAAGGCAAATCAAAATAATCTAATTATTTGGAAGACAGTGCTAAGGAAAGGTGTAATTCAAAGATTCTCTTTATTTTTATCAGGTGTCTTGTAAAATAATAAGTAATATAATCTGCTAAATATTGCATTGTGGCTATTAGACATTGGGACTGCTCTTAAAAATTAACTTGGGTTAATTAGAGCATGTACTATGTGCCTATAAAAGACTAAATCAGGCTCTGTCTCAGGGGCCAGACGTAAGTGCTTTTCAAAAACTGAGAATGTGACCCTGACAGCTTAAAATCTAAAGTGTATTGAAAGTACTCACAGGTTAGACATTCTGCTGCCTTAGATGCCTTTAACAAATTTTTTTACTTTGAAATACACTTCCTTATTTTAAAATTATTTTTTTTGTCTTAGTTGCTCTACTAGAAGTCAACCCACAGAAGAATAGGGAAATTTATATGGAAATAACCATATGAAAGAAATGATGAAACCTGTTTATCTGCAGGGTTCTGCCAAATGAACAATCAGGAAATGTTGGGGTTTTTTTTTCTCCCTATGGCTTTTTCAGTTACAGGAGTTTAGAAGAGGTGAGAGGTAAGTGAGAAATTCTGAGACGTAAAAAATGTAAGCTGATGATATCCCTTAAGTAATTCCTCATATTACTTGTTAGTTTGTCATATTAAGGACTCAGCATTGTTTATATTAAGGACTCAGTACTGCTTGTCTGCAAACTGAGATCTAAGACCAGTTTGCATTTGTACATTTCAATTGTGTTTCTTTAGTCACTGCTGTGATTGAATGCAGTCCCAGCAAGCAAACTTGCAAGTTGGCTTAATTAACCATTTGCACTTGCTAATAGCCTCACAACAGCGTTATCTCTATGCACCTTTATGAAAGTATGAACCTGACTAGAATGTTTTCCTTATTAATAAGCATGTTCCTGGCTGGATTACTCAAAGTGCATCTTACCTTTCTGCCTACTGGAGATTGAGTCCAAGGGTGGAATCTGTGATCGTTCATCATATTTTAAAATCTCCATCTAATTTTGCCATATACCATGCAGGCTTACAGACACATTGCAGGTCAATTTCTGTTGGACCTCATGGGGAGGATTTAGCAGTGCAACTCCTGTAAAAGCCAACAGAAATTGCATGGCTTAATCCTTGTGTGCTGCATTGAAAAATTACCCATAAATATTTCACTATTATGTTTTATTATTACAGTCAAATTTAGTTTATGTACTTGTTATTTAAGGGATAATAGGGCAGGTGTCCCATTTTATGAGGCAATAATCTGGTTCATGTTGGCTCCATAGTTTATCCCTACCAGTGAGCTGCATTATCACCAAGGGACATGGGGAGCTTGTCTTATTATAGCAATAATAATAATACCTTACATTTCTACAGCACCTTTCCTCTAAAATGATCCTAAAGCATTTTACAAATCCTATTTGATTTTTGACTACTGGGGTCATCTCAAGGATTATTTCAACAGTGCCAGTTCTTGAGTCAAGATAGAAACCAGACTTTAGACCATCCAGATATGCTGTCTTGAATCTCTGAAAACATTTGCTGCTTTATGCATCTCTTACTCAGATAACTGGGTGTACACATGCTGGGGATTAGATTACAAATACTGATGGATGTTCTTGGCTGTGGGACCACAGCTTCACATAGTGTGCAAGTGGAATGTGATGCCCTTCAATTCAGATGTCTTGTAAATGTCTCTTTGTAAGATACATCAGAAACAGCTCTCTGAGGAGTGGTTATGAGAGCTGGACTGTAGGCATGCAGAGACAGCCCTCACATTTATTGAAATGTTTGCTTGAAACCAGATGAAAGGGGAGTGATTCCAACCCCTTCATTAGGTAACGGTCCTCTTCCAGATGATTTAGATTATATATCCTCCATATGTCCATGACAATAATTAATGTTAGTGCCCTGACAAAAGAAACCATTCTACTTTCTTCAATGTAGCTTAGCTGTGTGCTAGTTTGGATTTGTATTAGTATATTAGCTATATTCAAGTGTATATCGTGTATTAGCTGTATTCAAGCTTGGCCTAGGCTGCTGCTGTTTTTCCTGAATGCCAGTGACTTGGTATGAAGTTGCCTTTCAGGCAGAAGGTTTGATCTGTGCCCGTTCCAGTGCCCTTTTCTGAGCCTGTGCAACATGGAGTCTTGGTTAGTCTCTGAATAATGCCATCTAACTTATATGCATCGTGTGCCCAGCCCTTCAACCAACATTGTGTGCCACAGTGTCACATTACTCAGTATTTGAAGCCCCCAGATGACTTCAGAGCTTGTGATTCCAGTGTTTCCTCTCAGTTACAGTCTGCCCTGGGAAAAAGAGTTGCCAAATTGAGACTAGGCTTGCCTTTTATTAAAAGAGGATTTGCCTACAAATATTGTGGGGGACTTTTGGGGGTTTTTTTATGCTCCTTCACTCTTTGACACTTCTTCTTCTTGCTCTTTTTCTTCATCTGTGAATCTAGAAAGGCAAAAACCTGTATGTTTTGCTGTAATATGAGTATCTAGTAATTTCCAGTAATAGAAGTGGTTTATATCTACTTGAAAGCTGAAGCCAGCTCTGGTGAAGTTATATATTCTTTGATTAAATAAGATATATAAAGCTGTTTGTTCTCTTAACATCACAGTCATAAGGGCATTAGCTACTCAGAGGTTACTCATTCCTCCCTTATCCAAAATCCCAGGCTGCCCTAAAAAACTTTTCCAACTAATGTCTCACTGAAATTGCCAGATTTCTTTCCACATTAACTTAGAATTTTACAATAGGAATTTTCCCCATGGAAAACAAACAAACAAAAAGACTTTAAAAATTTTTCCAGAGTTTTCCTTATTTGCATCTTGCATGATTCAGCATTATCAGAATATACTGTTTTGTTTATTGTTGGAGGAAAAAAGGATCTGTTTCTGCTATCTTCATAGAGAATTAGTTGTCCAACCAAATTTTTAAACTATCAGTGAATAACTGTGCCAGTAGTTGCTTGAAAGGATTTTTATTAGCTCGTACCTATGTTTTTGGGTACCTAAACACCTCAAAATGTTTCACTTCATTATAGCATTGTGCCTAAGGGATAATGCTTTCATTAGACCTATCATCCATTCACAAAATATGGCTCTGTGCAACATTTACACCAGTAAAACAAATCATACTGTGCCTCAACTTTCCCCCATTCGTAACTAAATGGATGTCTTGCCTCACCCAGGCAACAGGATATGTCAGAAGTTCATTGGATTTACGGATAACAAATCACTAGCTATCTTTCAACCATTGTACAAATTATCAAACATTATTTTATGTCACCGAGTAAGCTGACTGGGCCATGATTCAGGCATGTGCTGAAGTACCTTGTTGACTTAAGCATCTTAATATCTAAAATGAGTATTAGATTCCCAGAGGTATCAAAGTTTATCCAGGATTTCAGTAGTTCAGCACCTACTATTTTGAGTCTCTGGATCTACCTTTCCTTTTTTGGTTTGGCTGGGATTATTTGGTAGCTGGTTGTTGTGCAGGTTTTTTTCTTGTTTTGATTTTGGGGTTTTTTGCTTGTTTATTAGAAAAATTCAGGTTTTCATATACTTCAAGAAAGTTGATATTGCAAGAAAAATGTAAGTTGCATACATCTCATTATATTACAGTGTTAGCATTTCTAATATTTCCTAATGACACCGCTATAAACTAAATATTGGAATGAAAAGCTCTACAACAAAAGTGGAGCCTAGAGACATTTAATGTGAACATGTTTCTGGGGTAGCTCAGGATTTGTTTTGGGAATGTATAGAAGATTATAGAAAATTGGTTCAATTATGCCCTCAATTACAATGTGTAAAGTCATCATACCCTGCAACTGATGGCAGAATTGGGACCAAACAGTGTATATTAAGAAATATGATGTAGCTTTTATGTTAGTTTCCTATTTTCTGCTTGTGTATCATGTTTTATGTTTCTGTCTGTTATTTATGCAAGACAGCTATCCTTTGTTAAAAGGTTATTATGTTTTAAAATAAAACCCAGATAGAGCCTGGAGAGCATGTCTCATGAACACCCCCATTACAATGCTTTACTAACTGGCAAAGGTTCCCATTCCTAAGAGAAACAACAGTGGGGTTTTTGCCACATCCAAATCCAGGTGTTCAAACTCTTCTGAAATCACTTTGCACAGAGATAGGAGAAGTATTAAAGCAACTGAACCATCTTCTCTTCTCAGAAAACAGCCACAGTGCAGACAGCTATGTGCATGTACTGCTTGTACAACCCTGACCCACTGATGACACCTCCCTTAACCTTCTCATCTGGAGTAGTCACCTCCAAGTGAGCTGGTCTTTTTAGCCTCCAGATACTATTCTAATCCAGCTGCTAGTAAAGGTGAGGTGCCAGTAAATGTATTCCTGGTTTTATAGACTGGTTTTCTGCTTTACCAGGCACCACTGAGCAACCATTATTAATACTCAATGGAAATTTCAGCTTTGTTAGGAAACCACCAACAATGAATGTCGGTAGGCACTTGACAAACACTAAGGGTTTTGTTACTGCTTACATCACAGAACCCCAAGCACTCCCCAGAATTAGGAGTTTTTTCTAATTCAATACCTATGGCAGATAAGCAAACCATGCTAGAATATGTATAAAATATGAAACAAATACTGTAGTTCAATATTTGCAGAGAACTTTGTTAGCATAAATCCTGACTTACAAAATCAAAGGAAGATGTCAGAGTAGTTAACCAATGTTGCTTGTCTACTACGTTAATTGGCTTTACGAATACATGGATCCATGGTTTTCAGTTAGGCTTGCATGATTTAGCTGATCATATTTAACAAAATCTACCAAGATCATCTTGCACCCTATAAATGAGCTCCCAAAATGTGTACCATACTATTACCTCCTGGGTATTTTTAAGTGAAAGCCTCCAGCAGCTGAGAGATTCTACAGTTCTCTGAGTATTCAGACAACTGATACACAATAAAAAAGAATCCTTTTCTGTGGCATCAGGGGTTTTTGAGGCTGTGGATATTAGGACTTAGATGTGTGATGCTTGTGTGATCAGCAATACAATTCTATATTCATGAGAAAGTAAAATATGAAGTATAGTGTAAAGTAGCTGTTGCATTCATGCTTTATCTTGAAACAGTAATTGAATAGCTGCTAAGTGCTGAATCCTGAAGGGGAAAAAAGCCCTGTATGGTTCTCTGGCATTCCTTTATGCAACAAGAGTTCATCCATCAGTCCTAATTTATGAAATGCCTTCATATTTTGGCCTTCCAAAATTCGACCAAATATGTTTCAGATGCAATGTCTTTATTATCTTGTGCTTTATCAGAAGAGAGGAAGAGGCCACTGAATTTCTATGAATTCTCATTGTTGTTATCTCTCTGAATATTCAGCCCAGACAAAGAACCCTTTGAATGTAAAGTAAGAGAAGTGCTAATGCTCAGCTATAGCTTGATGCTGAACTCTTACAAGCATGAAAATCCTTCTCACATTTCAGTGCACGCAGCACCTCCAGCTGCTAATATACAATAAAAGAAGGCACGGTGAAGCCCTAGCACCATGGAAAGTTTTTAGTAGTCTGTTGAAGGTGCCATTCATCACATTATTGAGTGCATCTCTGATCTGATCAGCTTCCTCAACTCCCATTAAAATGGAAAATAAGAGCTGCATAGGTTCAATAACTTTTAGGCTTACCAGTAGCTTGGAAAACCTGTGTCTCCTAAAGGTGCCTAACCTCTAATGGAGGGGGACACTCTGTCTGGGCTAATGAATCCATGACAAATTTTTTGGCTATTTTGTTCTTGGTATTTAAGCTACTTCAGCACCAGCTCAGATGTCACTTCACTGTAGTGTTCTTCTGGACATAGACAAAACTAAAATGTGGAGCTTTTCCACAGGGACTTCTATCCCAACACACTTTTGTTGCCTGCAGTATTTCACAGGAAATGTAAACAGCCTGCCTCCGGTTGGAGTTCAGCAATAGCCAAGTTCCTGGCAAAAATATTGACAGATAACAAAAGCTCCCTGTAGTTACAGAGGGTCTCATAGTGCTCAGGTTAGATCTACAGCTTTCCAAACCACTGAAAGCTGAGAGAATTGTGGAATTTGGCTCAGCTGGGCTGTCTTCTTCCTGCACCAAAATTTCAACACAAATGTAAAATGAAACTTTTTTTCTTCAAGCATATTTAATTGCTTTCAAGTTTTGGCACTTCTGTTACATTGGATTTCCAGGGCGTCCCATGGTAATGATTAGAACTAAGCAAATACCTCAAAATATTTTCCATGAAGACTCCCTTGAATAAAACATAGAATAGCCTTCAGCTGTGTTCACACCCCTTTCATATTTGCTTTCTCTGAATATTCCAGTGACTGATTTATGGGCAGAAATGTTAACTGAAACAGCAATTTTTAAGGGAATGTTGCATAGCATTTATGGAAAGCAGATTTTAAATATGGATATAGTAACTAAATGCAGTCTAACTTGAGCAAAAATAATACCAGGTGATTTGAATCCACTAGTCAAAGTAACCCATCTCAGTGTCCAAAAGTGCAGAGACCACTAACAAAAGGAGTCTCTGTCCACCATAAAGATTGAAAATGAAGACCAGATACAGATAAAACTTAGGAGGTACTTAGTGAATTTTGAGAAAGTGCCTGAGCAGAGTACACATCCAGCTCCTGTTGACAAAATACCTTCATAAATCTGGATGTAACTCAAAATAAATGTTGGATATTGAATACATTTGAAAAACGTGAAAGTAATTCAAAGTTAATTGTGAACAGAAGAGACTCAGCTCATTGACTTAGTTGTTTACTATGAAAAAGTTGATTTGCTCTACTAATGATACAGGACTCTTGGCTACTTCTTGAAGATGTCATTGTCAAAGAGCAAATATTTGCATATTCCTCTTCATCGTCATTAGTTTTGTTTTGGAATGTGAGTCATTAAGGCCTACATTTTAAAAAGTGTATAAATATTGTATGTCTAATTTACATCAGTGACTAATATGTGCATAAATCAGGTGAGATCACCCAGAGATGACCAGTCACGGCATCCTGGGATGTGCAAGGATGCATATAGGCAATTCACATTATTAATTGCATTTAAAAAAAAAAAAAGCTGAACATAGTTTTAAAATACAGCCTTAAAACTCTCAATTTCTGCATATGAAGCTCTTATCCACTCTGTACCATGTTCCAGAGAGAGATAGTTTTGCTGGTACAGGGAACCTTCAATAGATCTGCGTTATTCCCCTATGAGTGCAAAAATATCTTCATGCAATATCTGAAAAAAACTCATTTAAATGCTCTGTGAATACAGCCCTTTCCAAAGGCCAAGATGTATTCATGTATTTTGGATGATCTTCAGCTAGAAAACTGTGCAGCTAATGCACCAGCTTGCAATGTAAAAGATTTAAACAAAATAAAACAACAGGAAAAAAAAATAGAGATAAGCTGAAAAAACCAGCCTACGGCCTATAACCTAGATTCAAGCCTTTAAATAAAGATGGTCTGAGTATGTTCTTATTACCCAATTCCAACAACAGCTAAGGTTTGTTCTTTAAAAATGAAGAGCCTGCGTATTTTCTTTAGGGACACTTATACTATATTGTACCTTTTTCTACTTTCTGATAAAATATCTTTAAAATACCAGAATCAAACAACAGTTTCAAGGATGGAGAGTACTATTTTTTTTTTATGATAGCAACTGGAAGGATTTCAAAGACAGAAATTATGAGCAGATATTATAGGTGCTTTACCCGAGAACCTTCAAAGTTTAGAGTCAGAGTAGATACCAGGTTATTAAAGATACCTCAACGGCTACCCTATCTTAGGCAGGATGCATAAGGGAACAGACTTTAGTTTCCCTTTCTTTCCCCAAAAAAAATGTGCTTACCCTACTACCATCACATGCTAAATTAAGTCATGTCTGTCTTTTATTAATAAGACAGCTATTTTCTGTGCTTCTTAAACTTTTCTAAATTTTCTTACCACAAACACTGTTCATGTCTTATCCTGAGACTGATAACAGGGTTTCTATAAAAATGAACATTCATGATCAAAGAGCAACTCTGTATCGTAAACAAATTACAACAACTGGGCATGCTTTGAAATAGCTTAACCTAATTAAGCTCAAACGCTTTTGCAAAAGCTTAAAAAAAAAATGGGTGTAATTGGAGCTCCATTCAGGTTCAGCTGACTTCATATTTTTAGTGTGTTTGGCATTTTTTTCCTTTCAGAGCTTTGCATAAACAAAACATTTTGACAGTGTTGCCTTTCTGGGAAAAATGTTGGTGGTGCTGAAAATTCAGATTTCTAAATGAAATGCAGTTCTAATTGCTCATTTTTACAGTTTTTGTAATTCACGAGATATGTGCATGCCAAATGCAGATCTAATTCGCACATCACTTTCACAATCATGTAATACTTGTGTGCATACAAGTGTAACTGACTTAGTGCCCATTGTGTGCTGGAAGGCCAGTAACTCTCTGTGTGTTTCTGAAATGCAACTGAAGGTATTTTTCTTACCAAATTCATTCACAAAGTAAGGGTTTGGTTTGGAGAGCTAAAATGGAATTCCCTGTGGCATCATCTGATGCCATTGTCTTAAACTATGTTGTGTGTCAACATGTTCAAGAGTGTTATGCATTACTCCAGCCACAGGATGCCTCCATCATTTTCAGTGCCTGTTCCTTATAGAAAATTAGCATTCAGGCTGATATTATTGGACACTCAGATTTTGGTACCTAATTTATGATCTCAGTCTCTACCTCCATTTCAAATGTGTTACGTAACACTTTTCTCAAGTATTTATAGATTTTAGAACACTAAGTTACAGAGATTGATCATCTCCTTAAATGTGATTCTAGAGTGATTTACAATAATATTATACCTTAATCTTTTAGTCAAGTCAGTGTTCTAAAGGTACAGAAACACCTGTGGATGGTAAAATGGCATAGAAAAAAAAATCTATTTCTTGAAACATCAATTATCTTAGCATTAGAATAAATAAATCTTTTCTAATCTATATAAAACCCTGTATTTCCCTCATCACCATAAATACTGAATGCTTTTTAGGAGCTATAAACATTATAATTATTATCTGTCATGTGTTATCTGGCCTTTTCTTCTGCAGTGAATTATTTCTTAATTTTTTATAAGCTTTTAATTTTATTGATTTTTAATTTCATAATGAAAACAATTTACTGTTTGCCTAATTGTAGAATTTCCATAAGGAGATAGTGATTTTCTGAATGTTCTTTGCTTCCTTGTGTCTGTTCTGCACTCAAATACTAAAATTCAAGCTGTGATTGTTGTGGGGATAAATGTTTGTGTTGGTAACTCTACTATAATGTATACCTATCAGGAATATTTGGAAAAAGAACTTCAGGTTCTTTCTTATCTACTCCTAGCAATCCTGCAAAACTGTTTTGTTTGTTGTATATCCATGCTTGTAAAAGCTCACTCTACTGATGATTACAGAAGGCCTTAATTGCAATAAATATTTGTGTTCTTAATACTCATTTTTTTAATATTTATCATTCATTTTCCACTTCATGAGAAGAAAATTTTCAGTAAAATTTATTTTAATAATTGGAAAGTATTAGAAGGGCTAAGCCAAATTACCTGTAATTATATAACCTCCTGATTCTGACTGTGTTTAAGAGATTAAATGTTCTGTCTTTACAACTTTCAAGGTTAAGTGCTCATAATGGGACATGCTGGTGAATAGATCATATAATCCACAGCAAGTGGTATTCAGCAAACCAAATGGAAGATAGTTATTAAAATCCATAACATACAACTTTAATCTAACACTCAAATTATAAAGGAACCACTTGGAAAGAGCTAAAGGCTATTTGCAGGTTCAATATATTCACTTTGCTCTCAACAGTGATCAAAGTTTGGAACTTCACATGCCTTGGACTTGTGTAAGAGTTAATTTGGAAGAGCTACAAAAAATACTGTTATATCCTCAAGCTACAGCAGTTTCATAGTTGGAATCTTATACCTGTGAATGAGTGAGCAGCTGCTTGTATTGCACAGCTTTCAATAGGTTTACATCACTGCATTTGTAAGGGTTAAAAGTCAGTGAAATTGATCTGAACACTAAGAAATTCTATTTTCTACATAAAGTTTTCTAACTGCAGTAATTGGTTTTGGGGGTTTTAGTTGGTTACTATTACTTTAAAAAGAGATGCAGGATTGAGAATCATCTGTGCAGGGATATTTCAGTCACTGTCAAGCACTCCCAGTAAGTTCATGCCTGCCTTTGTTCCATATATCATTATTTTGTTATTTTTAATTTTCTTGAGTTTACAGGTATTTTATTTTCCTAATCTATCCTGAAAGACATGCAAAGACTATAAATTTAGGTCCAAAATTTCTTTAGCCTAAGGGTGACACATTAAGCAAGAGGGTGGTTTTCTTTGTTTCCAAACAGGACGCCTTTCTATGTGTAACTGTTACACTGAAACTGTCGTGAAAGCCCTCTATCGAAACAGCCACACCACCTTTGTATTGCTGTTTTTCCTCTGTCGGTCCTTGAAATGACCTTGGTTTAATTACCTGCATCTCAATGAGTGAATCTGCATAGAAAGTGAAGGTTAATTAATGAAGGATCATTTCTTACTTTAAACCCATCAGGCAGTGGCTGACAAGCAAGTCTGGTCCATGCAGTATTATCCTATATCTCATTAGAAATGGTCAGATTGATGTGCTAGCTCTGGTCTAGAAAAAGGAACAGGACAGTTTGCTAATGAAGAGAAGTGATGGTACTCTTGCAAAAAATTCAAAAGCCTGTGTACAAGTGCATCATCATTAATGTTGTTGAGCTGTAATTTTTTCTACTAGCTCCTTAATTTTAAGAGAGTTTAAATTATCATTTTTAAACTTACCAAACTTCAAAGTTTTCCACCCAAAAAGTTTCTGTAGTTTTTCTACCTGAACAAATCTGGCTAAAATTGGCTAAACAATTTAATCATCTGTCATATACTTATGTAGCTATCACAAAGTCCAATCAGGTTGCAACATTGTAAATCTGGTGGCCACAAGAATTCATGATCATGCCCTGTTGTCAAGACAACTGACTTCTAGATCTCTAAGGGAATCCTTACCCTGGATTGCATTGCTATTTCAGAGCTCAATACCGCTTTGTTGGCGTTCTTCATGGTGTTCAGCAAACCATCCATAGGCATGGCTGAACTGGCCTTCCCATTGGGATGTATCTTCTCATAGACTCAAGAAAGCTATTTTACAGCTCTATAAAGGTGAAAAGTAATGAAGCAAACTGAGGAGGGTCTTACTGTTATGTTGTCATCCCCGTAGATAAATCAGTGATTAAATAATGGTTACTTTCAGCTATAGCACATTGAGCAGTGTGCCATAAGACCAGGCCTCCTAATCTACTGCTGCTCTTGTCCCCAGCAAACCGTGCATCCTTATGATGAAAGCTTCAACTTTGCTCATTGAAGGTTTTAGTTTTTTTCTCAAAAAATAAAACCAGAAAACATTTTATTGTGGAGATGACAATGAGGTGAAACTTGGAGCTGCAACATATCCTTACTATGGAGCAGCCCACGGGTGTAAAATACCCACAAAGAAAACTGGAGACCAAAACAAAAATCCAGAAAATAAGAATTGGAGTAAGACAATTTCTCAAAGCAGCTGAAACCAAAGTTCAGAAGTTTTAGTGAGAGCCCTAAACTCCTCTATATTTATGGTCATAAAGAGGCAGACATACACTACACATAAATCCTTTCTTTCCTGTCACTCATGGGTTTGGTATCAAGTGACATGTCCATGATTTTAGAAATATATCTTTTCAGTTTGTTTATTTTTAACACCATGGTGGAGAATGTATTTTTAAAACAATAAACAGTGTCTTGCATCTGGCTGTCACTTAGTGCGATGGAGGTAATTTGGTCCTGTGTCACTTGGAACTTTTCAAAACATAAAGTGAGACTCAGTTTACACTGAAAGTCTTTTAATAGACATTTGCAGACAGATGGATTACACCTGCAGTGATTAATTGCACTCTTAACACATTGGATTGGAAAGATCAAACCAGACCTAGCTCAGCATAGAACTTCACCTTGAAAAGGCAATACCCCACTAGAATAAAGAGCATGAAGACTTCCAGGCACTGTAACCAGATCAAAGGAACCCAACTTCACCTATGAAACCATCTTTGGGCATTTGGGGGTTCAAAGCAGTGATGCTTTGAGGTCAGAAAGTGTTTTCTTCTTTTTTATTTCTCTCCCCTATTTTTTAACTTGGGGGTCAGGCTGCATTCGTAACCACCTGCGGAGCAGACACTACACAAATGTTCACATCATTGACAAGTTTTCCAAACACAGAAGTGGTCAGAGAGGCAAACACTTCCTGTGGTGGTGAACAAAGAACATTATCAATACCAGAGGTTTGTTTGCTTCCATCTTTAGACTATATTTGATCTTGCAAATCTTACAGATTTAGGCTGTCTTGCAGTTTGTGAAGAAAATGTTGTTTCTTTGCTTTAGGTTATAATATGCTCTTCAGCATCTTGTATTTCCTCTGCCTTTTTTTAACATCTTCCCTTCTCAGACTTCTCCACAGATTAAGAAATAATAACAAGACAAGTCTAAGAAATTTAGCTTTTTTCATCATCAGTTTTGAAGGTTTACATAAATGAAGGTGTGACTGAACTTAGGTAAAACTTTTCTTTACTACACTATATGAACCAATTTATTTTTATAAAGATGTTAATTGTAAATTGCTCTCACCTTATCTTAGAGTGGAAAATGTCTTGTGTGATCATGCTTCTGCCTCTTCTGTAAAATGCGGCTTTTCTATATGCAGAAAAGTTAAGAATTGTTTCTGGTTTGGGCATGTGCCAGAATTTAACTCATCATACTTCTATGTTTTCAAGTACTGGGAAAAAAAATGATATAAAAAGTTTTCTGTAGCTATGAAACTGAGCTCATTTACCTTTGTAATTTTCTATTAATTTACTACTAGGATTAATTTTGCATTTAATTCAGTCCTCTAATGGCTTAAAACTGTGTCTTTGGTCTTTACACATTTGTGGTCTCAGTCATGTCAAGCTTTTTCATCTACTTTATGTTCATTTATTTTAAATTTTAGTGGTCTTCCAGCCAATTCTTTATCCTTTTTATTACAAGAGTATGAAATTTTATAATGCCCTAGAGCTTTGTTAGTCAGCTGCTACAAGGTTCTTAACCTTAGTTAATTTATTCTTTCACTTTTGACTTTCAGATATGGAGCATGCTTTAATATTTTGGTTTTGAATATGAAAGCAACTTTTATTAAGTAGTTTATTGCATTAATAGATCCTCATTTTATTTTTACAGTAGTGTCTAGGTATCCCACTAGCCATAGTATCATTTTATGCAGTGATTTATAATTTTTTTGTAATACAATTTATACTTTACTATATTAAAATATTACTAATATAGCAATTATAACATTGCTAGGTAATTTTACTACATAATTATTGTAAGCAAAAATAAGAATGTTCTTTGTCAATGTAAAACCTGCTAATTTTTTTGTATTTGTTTATTACATTAACACATCCTAAGCAATTTTGTTTGCATACAGAAAAATAGAAGGGAAACCACTAAAATTATCACTTGCCTTAATTTTACATGGTTATTCCAAAAACATTTCATAGAATCATAGAATAGTTTGGGTGGAAAGGACCTTAAGATCATTAAGTTCAAACTCTGCTGCCATAAGCAGGGACACCTCACACCAAACCATGCCACCCAAGGCTTCGTCCAACCTGGCCTTGAACACTGCCAGCAATGGAGCACTCACAACCTCCCTGGGCAACCCATTCCAGTGCCTCACCACCCTAACAAGAAAGAATTTCTTCCTTATATCCAATCTAAACCTCCCTTGTTTAAGTTTGAAACCATTACCCCTTGTCCTATCACTACAGTCCCCAGTGAAGAGTTTCTCCCCAGCATCCCTATAGGTCCCCTTCAGATACTGGAAGGCTGCTAGGTCTCCACGCAGCCTTCTCTTTTCCAGGCTGAACAGCCCCAACTTTCTCAGCCTGTCTTTGTACGGGAGATGCTCCAGTCGCCTGATCATCCTCATGGCCTTCTCTGGACTTGTTCCAACAGCTCCATGTCCTTTTTATGTTGAGGCCACCAGAACTGCACACAATGCTCCAGATGAGGTCTCACGAGTGCAGAGTAGAGGGGTAGGATCACCTCCTTGGACCTGCTGGTCACACTCCTTTTGATGCAGCCCAGGCTTTCTGGGCTGCAAGTGCACACTGCAGTCGGCTCATTTTCATTTTCTCATCAACCACCACCCCCAAGTCCTTCTTGGCAGGGCTGCTCTGAATCTCTTCTCTGCCCAACCTGTAGCTGTGCCTGGGATTGCTCCAACCCAGGTGTTGGACCTTGCAGTTGTCATGGTAAAACTTCATGAGGTTGGCATCAGCCCACCTCACAGGCATGTCAAGGTCCCTCTGGATGGCATTCCTTCCCTCCAGCGTCTCCACCGAACCACACAGATTGGTGTCATCTCCATCAAGTGATGTAATCCTGGCAAGTGCTGCAGTTTGGGTTGTTCCACAGGAATTCATTAAATTCCTACAGGCATGTTATTATCCCAGAATTTCATATTTTTATCTTTCAGAAGTAATTATTAGTATTCCCAACCAGACAGCAAAGCTTGGAAATCTAAATGCTAGTCTCCAGCTCGAAAAGGCTAATGAAAAACCAAGTAGTACAAGGAGGAGGAAAAAAAAAAATCAAAAAACTGTTCATTTCTATTTTTAATTCCTTCATTCTAAAGCTGATATTCAAATTTTGTAGGTCTGACTCACATTATACTTGGAGTATGACCACTACATAAATATAAAAAGTTCCAAACTCAGAAAGGGGAATTCTGAATTTGTTTGGGACATATCTGGAGTTACTTTGAAATCCATTGAAATGAAGACAAAGACTTCATTTTGCTTGAAAATTTTGTCGTTCCTAAAGAAAAGGCCAGTTTAGAAAAAGCTTGCTATGCAACTCAACCTGCTTCAATACAAGAAATGTCGACTGCTTTATTCCACCTAGGTGAGGCATAAAGCATGCTTTCTACATAATGCGTTTATGTTTTACCCTTAAACATCACCAAACTGGGCCCTTTAATTTGTAATTCATCTTAAATCTCTGTTGGTATTCTTCCTCTTACTTTTTTTGACATTAAAATATGTTATTTAGCTCATTTAAATCATCATACTTGTACTCTCAGCAGCAAATCATCTTTGAAGATGCTTTAGGAGACAAGTGCATATGATGCCCTGGCCTAGAAAAGGTTGCACCCTCATCAGAAAGGAGCTCAGACACAAACAAGGGTTGGCCAAAGGTCTGCACAAGCCCTGTGCACCATTTTTATCCCACATCCAATCAGCTATGCAAGACAGTCCGTCAGCCAGTGCAGCTCTCATGTATGGTTTACTAACAGGGATCAAAGATTTGAACAGGAAAAGGTGGAAGCTGAACAGCAGAGAATAAGGGTGATATTAAGGAAAGATTAGATATCAGCTTAACTGACTTACTCTAGACTAAACATGATCAGTATTCAGTATTCACCGAAGAAGCATGTTTTGAAGAAAGCGGCTCAAAGGAAAAGAGGTTGGAGGTGTATGAAAGCTGCAGCTCAAGTGGTGCTGTAACATATCCAGCTCTAAATGTCATGGCCTAACCCCAGACAGTATTAAGAACACAAAACTGACAGGCTTATTTGCCTTCCAAGTCTTCAGAGTGTGCAGAGTTCACATAGTCAAACTTTTTCTTTTACAGAGACCTACAAAGCAATATCCTCCTTCTATTCTTATACGAGAAATATTCCCTAAGAATATACTGTCTTCAGCAAACCAGGCCCCAAAAAGTTCCTTGATAAATTCATGGCAGGTAACGCGTTCTGTGTTGAATGGAGAAGATCCAAAAGTTAATACCTGAAAAAAAGGCAAAAGTCATGACCAGACAAATTACTAAATGAGCAGCTGGAGAACAGGTAGCAAAAGAAAGATAAGGAAGAAGTTGCTAAGCCAAGTTGAACCATCATCAAAGTAAGAATGAGAGGAGGCAACCCTACCCACTTCTGGTATGGTGATGAATGAATGTGAACAAGAAGAAATCTGAACACTGGTGTAAAATAAATGTTCAGCTGAAGGCTAGAAAGCAATTGCTAAGTAGTCCTCAGTGTCAGAGTTCAGACATGGGTATTTTTGCAAAAGTGCTCGGATGAAATGCCTCCCTATCGTGCTGAATAAGGATGGCAGACATCCTCATAGGAGGAGTAAAACTGGCAAACACAGTATGCTCTCTTCAGTGAGCATACACACATCCCACCCTAAATGTCATAGCAAGAGGGCTATTAACATTGCAGAAAGCATCACCACCACTGTGCCTGCTTTCTACTAAAAGCAAGAGAGCTGATCCAGAGGTGGGACCGCTAGAAAATTAGTAGTAGCAAAGAAAAAAAGAGTTCTCATGAAATTCACTGGGTAGACTTACAATAGCCATAGTTGTCTGCCGTATTGCGCTTTCATACTTTTCTGGCTCACATGAATCTCCATTAATCTGTAATTTTAATACAAATGCATTTTCATTTCAGAACAGGTAAGAATGCTTGCTGTAATTCTCATTCTCAATGTGGTATAGTTGTTATTCCACCTACATTATTTACTTTTGTGTGAGTATCAAACTAACTCAAATACATTGGAGTTTTGTTTTTGTTCTACAGGGAGCTAACACTTAATGTGATTTTTTTTCATATATACATATGAACACGTGATATTTTTTCATGTATATATGTATATGAACACTCTGTCAGGTAGAAGCTTTTAGTCATTCTGACATGAGACTTTCATAGAGCAAATATTACTAATACTATTTTGCCTCTAAAGTGCATTTGTTACCAATATGCACTTAAACTAGTGATCAAGAGTTGGTGGGAAAGACACCTGCTCTGCATTTGTTATCTTTTTAATACCTTAGGGATACATCACTTAATAATTTAGTGCTAAACCATTTAGCATTTTAGCCCATCATCTCTTATATTACACATAGGATTTCAGTAATGTCTGATAAAATTATGTGTTAGCTGCCTTATGTGTGTGTAAAACTTAATAAGTCTTCTTCCCCCCCTCAAGTTTAATAACTGATTTCTTACATTTATGGATGTGAAATTTTATTGCTCATGGATATAGTTTGAACCTAAATCTTCATATCTTATAAATTGATTTTTAGTTTCCTTTTTGACCTTATGAATTTCAATCAGACATTGACCTCTTGTTGCTCATGAATCTGACTGATTTAATGCCATATAACAATAATACTGTAGAAAAGCATTATCATAAGAGCCCACAGGGTTTGCTGAAACCCATAACTAGATTTTGGAGGCCTCTAGCAATAATAATTCTTGACCCAAGACTATTCTCTAATGCCTTCATCCTTTACTGTTCTGGACTGGCCAATCCTTGTTTTAGTAGATTCGAGGAAAGTGGTAGAGACTCCCAGGAGGATATGAGCTAAAACTGTATTGAGAAGATAATGCTGAATATACTCCAGTTACATGAAGCTTATAAAAGACCGATTCTATCTGGGATTTGTCACATTTTGAAATGAGAGGGAAAGACTATTTAAAAGGAATCTTTTGTGACAAAAAGTAGTATTTACGTAGTGTTAAAGATTTTCAGAAAATAAAAATTTAATATTAATTGTCCTTACTGGGATATATTGTTATTCTTCAGTCTATCATTATGGCTGCAGCCTGAACAGAGGACTTGAATGATTACTGCTTTGTTTGCTTGGCTGTGCTAATTTAATTTGACTTAATTGCTTATATGCTTTCGTTTACTGAATAACTGTGTGTTGATGTTCATTATTCCTTATTAAGAAAGAATCTTAAAGTGAAAATAAAAGTGTGAAGGACTTGGGCCTGTGGCATTAATTTGTGAATGTTGCATGTGACTGACTTTGGGCATGAAAGTTTACTGTATGATTATATTTACTGTGCCTGTACGTATATATGTACATAGGAGTTTTATTTATTAACTGATAGCTAGGAAATAAGTAGGGAGTCAACACCAAAAAATTAAGTAAAACTACTTCTGGTAAACAGGGCAGGGGGTTAAGAAACAACACATGAGCTATGAGCTGTGAAGTACTCCTTCCAGATCCAGAGAAAATTATACAGGTGTTTCAGCATAACAAGGGACAAAGAGATCAAAAGGGCTAAAATCTGTTAAAAACTCCTTCTGTTCTAAAGAGATGGTCAGTTTATCAGGGATTTATTTATGAGGAGCAAACTGACACAGTCACTGTCTTGGAGTGCTAAAAGATAATAAGTCTTAAGTATCCAGCATTACATAAAACTTGGCTAAGAGAGAGAGGCCATTTACATTAATCCTTTTCAATTCTGCTTTGTTATATCCTTGTCTTTATCAGTAAAGTTGCCACAAAGAAAGGCAGAACTCACAGTCTAACATGAATTTCAGTGTTGCTTATCTTTTTGATTGTGGGCTTGGATTCAGAATCCACATAGCCTGAGAAAACCTAAAACTGATCACCTTACTGAGATCTGTGAAGCAAATCTCATGCCTTAGCTCCTGCAGGACATGTGCTGACCTAATCACATCTATATCCTTTTATGTTATATTACATGCAAACACATACATGCAGAGGGGCTCCTGCATTACACCCAGCAACCATTATTTCATGTTAGAGCGCTGGAGAAATGGAAGATGGCCCTGTACTTCTCATTAAGGATATCATGTCCTTGATGCTCTGTATTTAAAAATTAATTAAAAGTGAAGACCTCTTCATGGCAGTCCAAAAACACACTGGCACAGAGCCATGTCCATTCATCTTTCCCTAGAGAACTACTCTTTGCATACTGATGGCACTGGACATTATTGGCATATCTTGTCTGGTTCATATAACAACTATCAGTATGAGTTCCTAAGGCTTCTAGTGCAGACATAAAGATTAAAACTTTTGTTTCCACAATGCAAGATGCCCATAGCATTCTCCAGTCATCACTTTTCTTATATGATGGCGAGTGTAAGATGAGGGCTTGCATTAGTTTTGGAGAAAGAATGCCAAGGACCAAAAGTTAGACTAGATGTAATCCAGCAGTAAAATCAGATTGCACATGCTCTTTCTTGTAGCAGCACAATACCACTTCCTTTCGCACTGGGTAGTAAGCTTTTAAAATGAGAAGTTCATGTCTGGTGTATTAATGTTCAAAACTTTCCAATTTAAACTTATAATATGATAGGTGTGTAGTTCAAAATATAAATATATGAGCAGAGCTGTATGGTACTACTACTCTGTTTATGATGCTAAAGAGTAAAACAGTGCCAAGCCATTCTGCTCTCTTATAAAGAATTTAAATTATTTATTGACATGGAAAGTTAACAGTTTTCTGTGCTTACTCTAGCTTGTATTATATCTGATATGAATGAGGCTGTTTGGCACTTACTTTTTTATCTAATTTTCTCAGTGTTGGCAATAATTTTGCTGTTTCAATAACTGATCTTATTCACCTGCTGCTAAAAACACTTGTCACGTTGAATTACATACCCTGCACAGATATTGTCGCAATTAGCAATCACAAAACATCACAACACAAGTGTACAAAGATTTAGAATCCAAATTTTTAACTGTATGTAATCATGTCCTAATTTGCTTAGGCACATGCCAATGAGTTCTGTTCATTTGTACATGCAGTGTATTGATCTGCATGTGCAGATATAGTAATTGCATATGCAAATTTGGAGCAAAGTGATCTGAGCATAATCCAAAATTCCATGTCAGTCCTCATGGCCAGTGTTTCTGATTGACTGGTCAGCTGTGATCCAGCCAGTCAGAAACACTGGGCCCACAGGAATTAAACCCACCTGAGTTCAGTGCATGTCTTTTCTGTTAGAAAAAGATTACTGGTGATACTCATCTTGAAGATCCTAAATTCATGAATCATTTCCTTTCTCCAAACAATTTAACTGCAAGGTAAGTGTCCTAAGCTCAGCTTTATCAGCTGGGCTTAAACCACAGCAGTAGAGATTCAACCCATTTTTGGGGTACAAATTTACTTCTCCTACCACAACTCCACTGGCATCTCCACGTGTGGTATGTCTCCCATCATATGGCAAGAAGTCATCTGTGACACCATGTAACTGTCTTCAGGCTGTAGCCAGAACAACTTGAATTTAAACCAGAGTATTGATAGATAGTTTCCAAGGAGGCCTCCTGGACCTGCTGAAGTGTGTAGCTTCTCTGTGGGTGTAGCTGCATGTGGGTCTCACACCAGCAATATCCAAGCATCCCACTTTACTAGTGGGAAATGGAGAGCTGTGCAGATGGGAGACTGTGAGAAGTGCTGGTCTGAGTGAGGCAGGGCATACATAGGCTTGAGGAAATTGATATGTTTGAACTGTGGTCCAAATTGTAAGTATATTTTTTCCACTTAATATATACAACACACATAGAAATTATCTGCAGTGGCATACCTTTTTTTAAAAAGAAAATGAAAGAAAAAATAATATGAACAGGGTAGAAAGACCAGAAACATTTATTGCTGCTGTTTCTATCCAATGTCATGACAGGACACCAAACTGTCAGTTACTGGGGATCAACAGCTATTTCTTCTTTTTTGGTTCTCCAGCAACTAGAATCTATTTTGATTTCTTGGTGTCCTTTCTAGTTATGCTGTATTACTCATAACTGCAGCGCAGTGGTAGCTGCCAATACAAATTTAGTCTTTTCTGTTTATTCTGTACTGTCCTGTCAAAGCAGATAAGTCTGCTTTGCATTAGAGCTCAAAAATTTAATTGTGGGAAAATGATGAGTCACTCAAGCTAAGGTAAACCAATGTCTGTGTCAGGGGACGTTCTTTTGATGTACAAAGCAATGAAATGACATCAGGGCCATGAGCCAGAATCACCAAGTCTCACACAGAGGTGTCATTTACATTTCCCTGGGACAAAAAGGCTTTTTGAACCAGAAAGAAGATTGATTTGGGATCAAGCTGGGGAAAAAAAAGAGAATAAAGCAGGAAAGGGATTCTTCCAAGCTTTATTAGCAATTCAAGCCACCTACTTGTGAACATCTAATGAAATTCTCTCAAGAGACTGCTCAGAGCATTTTCCTTTCTTATTCCTTAAAGACTGGCCATGAGATGATGGGAGCAACCATCTGTAGGAACCAGAAATGCAACCAAGGTGGGAGGAGCAGACTCAGTCCAGTTTTGTCATGGTTCATTAGAATTGATCTACAACTGTCTCCGAAGGCTTTTTATTTCTCATTTCAAGGATAAAGGTGTGGAAACGGATAGGGGATGTTGCATATTTCCTGGCATCATTCTCCATTGCAGAGCTGCATCTCTGAAATCCAGTTAATTTTAAAGAAGTTACACTAGCATGAGTCCTATGTGTAATATACTTTAGGAATCAGAGAATTGGGCCAAATTGTGCTGTTTGAAGGAAGCACAGCTTGAAAAACCCAACAAAGCTGCCCTCTGCTGCTACCTAAGGCATATTTTATATCTTTCCCAGGTTGAATGTTGCCCTCATCAATCCTTCCCTGACTATTGGAACTGTGACTGTGGAGATCTAGTTTCTTTTGAGGGCCTGCATCAGATTTGCATATCTGAGCCTCATTCACCTTCGTCTGCATTCTAGTGTGTTGAAATAGACCTTTTCAAGGACGAATGTATCAAGTAACACAGCAACTAAATTAAGTCTGCAGGATTTCCTTGTGATATGATAAATTTTCAACAGAACAAAGCAGAAATTGAGTAGAAATGCATAAGGAAATCCCAAGAAGGACTGATAGGACTGAAGGACTGAATTCAGAACTTTTTTCAGCATAATTTGGACAAGACATAATAAAGTCCAAAGTATACAAGTGAGAAGCAATAAGTAAGAAGTATATAACTAGTAAAGCAGCTCTCAATTAATTTATATTTTCTGCTACATCTTTATGGTGAAACTCGACTGTGTGTTAATGGTCCTCAGAAGATTCTAGACAACACTGATGCTCTACTTCTTATTAAGGGTAAAACTCAGCCTATTGAAGAGGACAAGCTTAAGATCTATGCACTCACTTAGTACCACTTATCCCAATTTTCACTTAACAAGGGCGTAAGTAGTGTATACGTCTGGATTGTCCTTCTGCACTAAAGTGAATTTTCTCCCTAGTAAATTAGATTGGGCTGATGTGTGCTTAAAAGGAAGAAAATCTTTGCTTTCATTAGGGGTTGTTCTCAGAAATTGCTGCTTGACCTGCAACTTAAAAATTTTCAGTTCCTCAAAACTGCTTTGACACTCATACATGGTATATTTGCATGATTTACCACTTGATCAAACAGCCAAGTTGAAGTGATGGAGCCCATCAATAATGATGGGGAATAAATTTTGAGGGAGATGCTTGTTCCTTTGCTATTCAAATCCTTCCTGTGGATGGATTTTTTAATATACATTATTTTGATGTTTGAATAAAATTGGTACAGAGTGGGTTGAGTAGCATCATAAGACCATAAGCATATCCCTCAGCAGAAAACACAGAATAGTGGAATGCAGTTATATATTTAATTTATATGTGAGATAAACATAAACAGGGTAATTTTGCAAGCCAAGAAGTCATGACAAAGTTTAATTAAATGGAAGGTCTTGTGTGCATGAAGAACTTTATATATTTTGCTGTGCTCAGTTTGTTACTGATGACAGGTTAGACCCACCTATGTGTGCATGTCTCGTTGCATGCACAAGTCCTGCAGTTGTACAAATCCACTCTCACCCACTCCCAGATGTAATTATACAGAGCCCTCTAGCTTTTGACTTTAAAATAGGCAGCTGGCTGTACACATACAAAATAGAGCATGCAGAACACTGTCCTGTGGCCTCAAATGCATGTTTTTATTTGCAGGAACACAAGCTCTGCAAGATATTCCAGTCACAGTTAATGAAGTCCTTAATGAACTGATGGGTCTGTTTCTTATCTCACTTATGCCAGATTTAAACCTATGTAACTCCATTAACTTGTTGAGTTGATCCCAATTTTACATAAGTGTAAAAAAGATGAGAACCAGACGTTTTATGTTCTCATTATCTAAAAGAATACAAAGTATGAAGTTCTTAAAAACATTTTTTCTGTTTTCTATCAGTTACAAAGAGACTTAAGCACTTCTCCACCTTTGACCCTCCCCACTTTCCCTACATACCAGTTTCTGCAGCTACTTTGTTTTCCAGCAGTTAGGCTGATCATGCAAGTTTGATCTCATTTTGGTTTTATAACTCCTGAGATGAGTTTGTAAACTTTATTCCTAGTGAGCACATTCCTCACACGAATCAAAACTAGGCATCCCTCCTCCCTTCCCACAGAGCCTTCCTCTAACAGTTCAGCCTTCCCCATAACATTCCAAGATTTTCTCAGATGCAAAGAAATTACTAGTACAGAAACCGGTCACAGAACATGAGTGTAACACTGTGGAACTGAAGGCAAAATCTTTTTCCTCCTTACAGTCTAACTTTGGTAATGTTTAGTCTTGTTGTTTTCAGCTGATTATGTTGAACAACTTCTGTCTGCAGTAGTTCACCTTCTATGTGAACTCTGAATTGAAAGATCAGTTTTACCTCAAGGAGACATACCCTTTGCACACAGGGAAAATTGTTTCAGATGGTTTTTTTAACTTTTACTGTGTTTTGATATTGCCCTGGTATGATTTACAATATAGTAACATACTGTACACTTCTGTCACCATAGCCAGGTTCAAATGCCAGTGTGAACCTGATCTTCAAGAAATTCAAGGCAGAGATTTTTGTGAGAAGTTCACATATTGGGAACTTTTGCCAGCTCACTCTAACCACATACATGACTGAATGACAGAATTGGCCAGCAATACAACAGGAGCCCTAGTGAGACATCTGAAATCCTGAAAGCATGAATCTGAACTGACCTACACCATGTTAGCACTGTAGAAATGCCTCTGACTTTGATGGAGTCACTCATAATTTACAGCTATGTAAGATCAAATATATAGCCCAGAGTACAGAAATGTTAACATGTATAGTCTCAGTCAGAGAAGGGATGCTTATTCTAATGGTACCTCCTGTCAATCAAGTCATAGACTAGATGTCACTTAGGAGGACAATGGGTCACCCTTTTTCCTCTATTCTGAATGTGATTAAAAATATAAAAATGAGAGTTAGAATGGAAAAATGAACTATTAAGAAAATAAATAAGAGGACTGAAAAGAGAAATTAGAAAGGAGAATGAAAGGCAAGTGCCCTAAACAGCCCCAAACCAATTACCTCGGGCTTAGCAAAGGGTGAGGTGGTTGTCTGAGCAGCGTGAAATGAACCGCATTACTCAGCTGTGTTACAGTAGTCATTTCTTATTTCGTTCTCCCAAGGCTTATGCAAGACTCCTCCAGAAAGTGCCAAGTTTCTGCCAAGGGAGGCAGTGAGAGCTCCAGGATCCCTCCACAGCCAAAGCCAACGTGCGACAAGGGCAATCCCCTCCAGGAGTTCCATCTGGTGAGATCAGGCCAAGTAAGTGAGAACAGAGCAATGGCCATCTAGTGAAGTCATGTCAGATATGACTAACTAAATGCAGGGTCCAGACCACATCTTCCTGTGTCTGAGCTGAAAGAAAAATGAATAAATTTCAGGAGGTGAAATGCTGAATAGGTGATTATTTCTCTTTTGTGTAGTCCTGCAGTACGCTCAACCCTTTACATTACTTATAGCAGTGACCAAAGGTTAAAATAAAGGCTAACATCCCTTTTGTGCTAGCTCATGCATTTTTTGGGGGAAAAAAAAAAGAGAAGCCAGGTTCACTGTTCATAACGTAGAGGACCTCTCTGCACCTAGTTTCAGGCCTAGCCTTACATGTGCTGAAAGCTCAGATCAGTTTAAAGATGCATGAATTCTGCTCTCTGTCATAACCTTATGATGCCAAAAAAGGATGTGCATCTTCAAGTGACTGCTAACAATCCTGAATTCCAAAGTGAGATGCCCCTGTTTAAGGACTGATTACTCAGAGATGCACTTGTACCCCTTTAGTTGCTCCTGAAACCAGTGGGCACTTGCTGTAAGCACCCCTGAAATACTGCCCTGGGTCTCTCATTCTGGGATCTTTAAAATTGAAAATACCTGAAAGTTACAGGACACCTCAAAAAAGGCTGGTTGGAGATGACAGTGCTTTTGAAAGCACAGCAACACTTAAGTATGACAAATACTATAGAAGTACTAACGCTGTTTGGCAATTTCCTGGAAGGTCTGTGGAGTGGAAATACAGTTCATCAGCTAATGCTGATACCTCCAGAAGTCATTTCAAGAAGTCATTGTTTTCTTGAAATAAGACTTGAACCCAGATGGCAGAGGTGAACCTGCTTTGCCAGCCTCCAACAAGAGATGTTATAGGTTCAGAAACAATATTTATATTCCCAAATCTCGATCTCTCTCTTTTTTAAGCATATTAAAATTAAAAGCATGACCTGCCACATCACATTACATCAAAACATGATGTAACTTCTTAATTTTAAAAAAAGCTTTAATTTATGATGTTGTATCATGCCACAAAAACCTTTTGTTTTCCCCAGAGAAACTATAAATTTTTTACAGTGACTGTTTATCCAGTATCTTTGGCAGACTGAAACAGTGAGCGTTGGCAAAAAGCAGATATTTAACAGCTACTGACGAACAGCTTATGAATCACCAGGCTTGAATCCTGGCACACATCTCCCTGCAGGAACCTTACTGAAATCACCCATCTTCCCTTCACCTCCTTCTAACTGCAGTAACATTGAGTAACTGACTGATCCTGAACCACTAAACTTGATCTACTTTATCCTTTCCAGCCTGTATATTTTCGGAGGAAAACACTCTTGCTGTAAAAGTGCCACTGCAGAAACATTCCAGGAGCAGTGTCCAATATGGATTTCCCACTGATTTTGAACAGCCAAGGAGAATACTTTTCATTACAACAGTGTTTGGCATTTGTATGTTTTTCATCTGTGGATATAAAAGGGCTATGCAAAATAGCTTTACCTATACAGTTTTATCAATGGTGTAACTGAGGCATGAGCAATAGAAGATGTCATCAGTAGAGCCAAGAATAAGCTGGTCTGTGTCTGCTCTGTTGGTCCATGTGTCTTCTAAATGATGAATTCACAATATTTGGTTTACTGTTTTATATGTTTCTACAAGGCAAGCAGGACTACCCCAGGGCAAGAAAGGCTATATGCTTGTTGATCTGGGTTTCTCTCAGTCTGCTTTCTTGCCTGGTGCTTTTTTGGGGGAATGCTGTGGCTGAAGCGAAGGAAGTTCAATGGAACTTGAGAGCAGGGACTACCTGTCCAAACAAGAGTTTTCAAGCCCTTCGTTTCTAAACAATTGCTTTATAGGGTGGACTCTGACCATAAATCTGTAGCCTAGGAGTATGGTCATATTGGCTTAACTGTCTTACTAAGACTGGACTTATTTCTCACATAACTGATAAAAGTCATAATGCTGTCAGTCCCTGGTATACTAGCTGTACTCAACTTTTACTGCTTCCTAGTTCCATGATCCATAGTGCACATATGGGGTATAAAGCCTTCTTAAAATCATAGCCCCTTAACTAAAAGGTTTTTCTGGGAGACAGTGTGGTTTGAATTATAGTGAGGACCCCAAACAGCAATTACTCTTGGGCCACTGCCTTTGAAATAGATCTATTTTAGGTGAATATTCCTCTTTCAGAGGGGTACTTCTAACCCTATTTATTAGCCTCACTGCTTGTACCAAATAACCTAACAGGGAGTGAAAGTTCCCTGAGTACTCTTGATGCAGAGGCACAACAATGATCTCCATGACATGAAATAGGTGAAAAGGGGACAGGGTTTTTTCACTATTGTGTAGCTGTCACTTCGGGTGCCCTAGTGAGTACTGAAACCCAAGGCTATGACTCATTCCTCACAAAATCCTAGAGAGTGTCTATTCTATCTCACTGTTAACTAGGAGGAAGTTCTAACTTCAAACCCCGTCCGTGGCTCAGGAAACCATTCTTGACATCACTTCTGGTATAGAGTACCTTCTCCACTAGTGCTTCTTCTTCCAGTGAGAGTTTGGCATATTAACCTGAATGGGGTTTAGGCGAGATTAAATCTTCAGTATGGTTCCATAAGTGGTGTGCAAACAACTGCACTTGGAAAACTGTCAGAGTTCTGAGTCTGAAATGAGCTGAGGGCTGCTTAAAATATGGTGGTCAACCCACACCTAAAATGTGCTTGCCACACTACAGCCTAAGAAAGGACACTTGGCCAGTGAGAGGAAAGGGAAATGATCTCGGGTGAAAACACTGGATGAAGCTGAGCAAAAGAACTCCAGACTCTTTTGCAAATATGTACGAAATTATCTTGCATAAATCTCCTCTTGATTTGACATAGGAGGTTTCAAGTTTTATGGCATCTTACATTACTGGTTAAATTTGTTTCAAACAAGAAGTGTACTTTTTAAGGTCAGGAATACAGATTTGTTAGATGCTAAGACACCTGAAAAGCAAGAATACATATTGTAGGATGAATATTTTACAGAGTAATTATTTAAATATATTCAAGTACGAACATCTTTAGATCTTAAATTTAGTATTCCTTAAACACATAATCTTACAATAAAATCTAGCTCACTCTTACATTGTTCATAACATTCCAATTTTCTGTTTGAACTAGTTGTTTTGAAAAGTTGTGTCTTGGTTGTTTATTTAAAGTGCCCCACTGATATTTTTGCCCCAGACTTCAATTTTTGGCATAACACTTGCACATATGCTGATGATGATTTTACGTCTGAAGTTCTCAAAACATGATAGCATACTACGGCTGGTGTGTGAACTACTCAGATGTGATGTACAGAGGCAGCTCCCTGTTTCCTACATAGAGCTTTTGCCTGAGCTTGGGGTTGAGTGTCTGCCTGTGGCACACAGCAGCAGCAAGGCAACTGCAAGATCCTTCTGCAGCTCTGCTCAGGAGCAGTGTGTGTGTTGAGCATTCAGGGACCAGGAGAAACGTGGTCCCTGAGGAGATCTGACTTGAAAGAGATGGCAACAAGTCAAGTAGTTGCGTTAAGTAGTTAAGATGAAAGTAGTTGAGAGATCTGGGGATGCTGCTGGAAGGGTGAAGTTTGTATTAAAACACAGTAAAGATGAGAAGGAAAGGGATGGGCACCTGCCTTGGAAATGTGCCTTGGAAATGAATAAAGAATTAGCTAGCAGTTGCTGTTGCAAACACCTCAGCAAATTGTATTTGGAGAGCTTCACTGTTGTAACAGAGATAAGAAATACATTGTCTCCTCTGAATTACTGCATTGTAAGTCACATTTTCAGTTCAGTTCTCTAAATCCTCATGCCAATGTGAACTCAAATTTTAGGGTTCAACTATTTTGCTTAGGCACTGTAAACAACTGAATCTCAGAGTTTCATGTCTGATTATACCTCTTGTACCTCTGAGCTTTATTTCTCATTAAATGGACAAAACAAGCACCTGCAGAAATGTGAGCCTGCCTGCATCTGGCTGAAAACAACACTGCTCAAATTTAACCACACCTGTCCTATTTAAAGGGTTATTACATTGAAATAGAGATATTATGTTATGTAAAGATATCATAGAATGACACAGTGATCTTTTGTTATTCATGGTATCACCAAGCCTAATAAATGGCTTCAATTTGAAGTTTAAGTAGGGGCACTTTATGAACAAGTACTGGCCATGATATAATTGTAGATAAGCTTCCCTGGCCACCTGCCTTCCTGCATGGTCTTTGCTGTATCCTGATTGAACCTTGGCTTGCTTGATTGTATCCAAGATTCTTACTCTGAATCTTCTGCTCTGCTAACCCAGCAGGATTAAGTACAATGAAGGTAAGAACTGAACTTCTGTATGCACCATACATACTTCTTACTGCATATTACAGCCAGTTGGACACAAGGAAATGCAGTATAAAGCTTTAGTTTGGCAGTGTCTTGGAAGAACTTGATAAAATACTTCCTGAGCCTTTCTAGGTTTAAAATACACCACCATGAAATCATAGGAATAGAGACAGCAAAGAACAGGAGAGTCTAAAGAATAGGTATGTTGAAATACCCCTGCGCTTCAGCTCATACACACACAAGACACAGAAGCTTGTAACTCATTAGGACAGTGCTGAACACACAGATAACCACATGTCCAGCTAGGGCTGCTTTAAGTATTTGGACACAGAGCTACTACTGCAGTCCAGTCATCACAGGATTGAAAATATACACATGTAGACCCTGCTACTTCTACCTCTCACCCTCCTGGCTGTGGGTGTCTGTGCTGGGTGTTATTTATAGTGCCACTCACTGATGGTAAAGCTAGAAGAACCTGACCACAAAACTTAACACATTCTGCTTTGTTTGTGGAGGCTTCAAAACTAGATGTATGGACAAGACAAGGAGAAAGGACTATGAACTGTTAGAAACAGCAGTTGTGTGGGACTCATTATTCACTGTTTTCCTATGTGATATATGAGATTTATAAGGTGTTAAAGGGAATTTAATCTCCTTACATGCCCTCGCTGCATCACTTTCAGGTACAGTGTGCAAAGATGATGAGGATGGTGCAAGAGAGCTCCAAAGCTTTCATTCCCTCATGCCTTTCTTGCCAGTAACCCTACCTAATTTGTGAATATCCAGCAGGCTTATATCCTTCGCAGCAGGCATTATACATGTATTGTTATATTTGTCATTGTTAAATATAACTTTGGAGCCAGAGAATGATCACATACATTGTATTTGGACCTATGTCTAGCTTCAGTATCCCCAGTTTTCTGGCAGGAGCCACAGAAGCAAGTCTAGTCTTAGCCCTGCAGGGTGTTAAACTAAAGGTTTCCATTCAGATCCTTGACTTATTTTTCCAATTTGTTCCCTATTGTCATACCTTCCATAAATCCAAACTGAAGCTTCCCTAACAAAAAGGCCCTTTCTCATCAAGACTAAAAGCAGAATACTTTAAGTAGTTTAGAATACAAATGTGCAATGAAATATCAGCCTGGGTGATGCTATGAGAAGGAAGAGTGTACAGTAGGCTTTATGTGTTTTTAGCTGTTCTACCCTACACTGCAACATGTGCACCCACTCTTGTAACCTCTACTGCTGTGCAAAGATGATCTGTCATTTCTACAGAATAGATATATATTTATACTGAGGCAGCTTTGAATCCTTACTGCCCTCTAGAGAAATTCTGCTAGAAAAGCTCAAACTGACAGAGTCAGCAAAAAATAATTGCAGTCCTAATCTTAACTACACCAGCTGCATGCAGTGTCAGTGACAAAATCTGTAGGAACACAAATGCACTTAAAGGACCCTTTTTCTCCATCATTGGGAGTTCTGGCCAGACTCAAACACACTAATTCCATTCAATGCACAGGAAAGCTCAGCAAAACCAGTTTCCATTATCCATGGGTTTAAGTGAAAAAAGAAATGAAAAAAATTCTTTTTAAAGAAATTGCAAGTTATAGTTACATCACCATTTAAACTACACATCTGTATTTATACACTTTGTCATTCTCACAGTTATCTCTACACAAGCCTGAGGATCGTGGATGTAAGGAGCTGTGGCTGAGTGCAAAGGCCTGGAATGGAGCTGCAAGCCTGCACAGGAACCAAGCTATTCCTCTGGAAGAGGCTGAACTTCCACGTGTGCAGGTGAGCTCTTGGAGGTCTCAGTGACCACCTGCACAATTAACTACTGCAACAACAAGAGTATTTTTTGACAAGATGTGTTTGTGTAATTCTGTAAAATCAAAGCATCAGAAGGATGGCAAAAAGTCTGTTTTTACAATACCATGGGAGTATTCCATGTAGTTGGGCCAACACAGGGGAAACAGCAATGGCGATGTTAGCAGTGAATGGTAGCACAGTGCAGCTAAGAATACATTCAGCAAACTGAGATCCTATTTTTACACTCACAAAAAAAAAAAAAAAAAAAAAAAAAAAAAAAAAAAAAAAAAAATTGTTTCGGGTT
>NDXB01022649.1:34901-81395 GCA_002631895.1 Agapornis roseicollis
AAAAAAAAAAAAAAAAAGAGAAAAAATATAAAATGTGTGTCTGTGCGTGTATATTATTTTTTCCAAAACAGCTGAATCCCACTATCCTGCAGAAACTTACTCATTTAACAGGCTGTCAGTGCAAGTTCCTTTACATAGCTCTGCCTTTTCATGCCTAATGGGGTTTGCCCTGAACCAGACAAAGCCTATTAAACATGGCAGAGAAACAGATGATATGAGAGGCTACTGGAAGCAGTGTTGGCTGCCCTCTAATGGCTTGTGTTTCATAAGCACACACCTGAGCTCCCCAGGGACTCTGAGGATGCCAGCAGATGCGTTGTCCCCGAGTGCCTGGTATTCCCTGCAAGAGGAATGTTCATACCCTGAGCAAAAATGGAAATCTGGTACTCTATATTCAGTTTTTCAGACCATGACGGCAAGATAGAGGTGGCAAGAGCACTCCAAAAGCACTGTCAGAGCAAAGGGGAAGATGTACATTTGATGAAGGCACCGGACTGAAGAGCTGGCTTACTTAGGAACAAAAATGTGTTCAGTGTTTGAGTACCAAGCACTGTGCCTTGCAGCTATCTGTCAGCTGAAAACTATAAATACTGAATAGTGTCAGCATTTTATTTCCTTTTATTCTAGGGGGGAAATTCAAAAGGTTTATGGGTTCAGACTAAGTAAAAACTCCTGATCTGAATGTGTGCTCAGTCAGAATTTTGCCTGATTTGAATGTGTGCAAATATCAGAGCATGTAGGAATGAGCTGGGCACTACCTGCAAGTCTACTAAACAATCATGAAACTAAAACTGTAAATATAGAAGAAAATAACCCCCTAAGCCTGAGAGTGCAAAGTTGGAATTGTCACACAGAGAAAAAATAGAAATAATTATTATTGTTGTTTTGTTATAATTTAGAAAATTATAATTTTGCTATAATTACTACTAAGGGATTCAGTGCACCCCCCTCTACTGCCAGATTCTCCAATCTTCTAAATAAATAGGGCTGACAAGGAAACTTCAGGGTTCAGTAATGAATTATTCTGCCCAGTCTCTAAGCAGCTCAGAAACAGTGCTTCAAACTGAATCCAGATCTTTTGAATCTTAGACTTTTCCCTCACACCCTGAACTTCTGATGTCCTTTCATGTTCTCTGTTACTTACAACACTTTGCTCCCCATGTTGTTTAAAATCTCCACTTGAATCAGATTTTCCAGGAAAAAATATATTCAAACTTTTCTGAAACTTTAAAAAGGTTCTGCTCAGTTTGAGGCAAAGTTTCAGTCATATTTACTTGATCTGAACCATATCTTATTCTATACATTTATTTATTGTCATTTCTATTGATTCTTTCTCCTGTCCTCCATTGATTAACCTGGGGATCTGCAAAGGATGAACTAAGGCTTTGAGCTAACAGACAATTGTAGTTACTTAGACTTTTTGATTTATTTTTCCAATATGTTTACTCTGAAGTGAAGATTTCTGTGCTTCCTAAATAGTGACGATCATTCTGTTTATGTTATCACTGATTAAAAATGGTTTCTAAAGATCCCACATGTTTTCCCTAAGGCATTGATGATCTGCTGGTAAGTAGTGATATAGACATCAAGTAAATGCTAGTTCAGAAAGCAAAATCACTGCTCAAAAGTGTGTCCTGCCTGGATCCATTTAGTAATCGCAGATTTAAGTCAATATTCTCCAGGGCAACACTCACCTGTACATCCATGAGTTTTTGTAGTGCCCATGGGAATGGACCAACACTATCTGATTCACCTGAAGAAGGAAGTCCATGCCTGGGGGAGGCAGAGGACACACTACCTCTTGTGTCTTCATCACTGGAATGGCAGAAATGTGTTCTCAAACATTGATTTTTTTACAATTATTCACATTTATACATCTGCATGTTGGCCAGTGAAAGGATGGAAAAGGGAATTGTCACAGCTGGTGGTTGCTGTTGAAATAAACCTGATGAGGGAGTATTGCCCCCCTCCCTCCTATCTGACCAGTGCATGCTCATGGACAGAGTGTTATTTGCAACTAACTTAGCACCGTGGTCTCCTGGATCCATTAGCACACCTCTTAGGCTGCCAAGAGGGGAATAACAGCGCTAGATTTCTGCTTGACCTGGCAATTAAAATCAGAAACCAATCCTTTACTTTTCTGAACCAGAGGAGTTAGCTCTTTGACAGCATCTCCTTTGTTCTTGCAGAGTCCAGAGAGGGCACCAAGATTTATGAAGAAGTAAAATGAGGGAATGGACAATAGCTGTCAGTTCTCACTCGAAGAGGTACAGAGAATACAAAGGTTGGATTCTTTCTGTGCTGGAAGAAATACCCCAGATATTCTGTTTCTAGTTATTTTCTTCTCTCTATTTGCTCACATGTGGAAGAACATACAACAAATGAGTTTTAACAAGCAACCAACATCATGGAGGTATTTGAACTTGTATCTTGCTGCTGGTGAGTGCCTTACCTAGCATTGATTCTGAAGTTTATTTTGCTTTTGGCTAGAAAATCTCCTTGAAACTCAAAAGATCTTCCTGACAAACACTTACTCAAAACTGACACACTTCCACGCAATAAATTTATATAAATAATCAGTAATTTCCTGTGAAAACCTGTTCAGGAAAAAAAATACACATATAACTCTATTAATTGACCTAATCCTGCACTGCTACTGATAACTAAGCATATGTTAGATATGGCCTGCTCAGCTCATTAAGAAGACAAATCACACATAGAGGAGCTTTGATTTGTGACCATTATATGTCTGAGCAATCCATTCTCTACTACCCCACCCCATGAATAGTCAACTGTTTGGCTTCTGTGTTTGTTTTTAGATTCTTTATCACCTTTTCATTATTCATTTTTTCTATCTTCTCTGAAAACCTTTCTGTCCCAGTTAATAGGGGAAATGGGGAAATGGTCAGATGGCAACTTGTTGGCAAGTCAGGTAACTTTTCTGCGGCAGTTCTCACTGATCCCCAAACAGCAAGGGTGCTCTTCCATTAGTTCCTCAGCATAACTGAATTTCTGATGAATCTTATCCCTGGTCCATTTCAAATACATGTTTGCATTTATGCCAGATATGAACTAAATTGGATACTTTGGGGTAGAGTCCAACACTGGCAAATTTTCTTTATGACAGTTGTCAGTTGCATCCCTCAGACCAGTTTAATGCTGTATGAATTCTTGCACAAAAATGTAACATGCTGATAATATCCATTCCCTTTTTTCTGTATCTTTGTCTTTCTCCATCATTATAATTCTGTCTTCTAGCTTTTTCCTCTGCAGATTTTTCAGAGACCTTCCTAATCAACATCAGACACAGTGGGAAAACGGGTGGCACAAGCGTGGGTAAAAGGCTGTACTGTAATTTGAGGGGTTTTGCAATCATCTTCACAAGTGATGGCACAACCCAAGCAGCAAATACAGCTCGCTCACTCTGGGGGAAAAGCTATTTGATTTTAGATATAAATGTATTTATATTTATGTGCATATGCTTGTACGCGTCAAATATTAATTTCTTTTATTCTAATTTTCTCTCATTTGCAAGTGTCCCTGTGCCTCATCATTCTGGGGCTCAGTTGGCTTTGCACAAGCAATGTCTTTGAGGTGGCACTGAGCAACATCATCCCAGGGAAGAAACTGTGTCAGTTCTCATTCTGCTTCTCTCTGTCACAGAACAACTGGACTGGGCTGGTGGAACTCTGTTAGTCCACATGCTGGCCAGTCAGTGCTGTAAAGTACTTGAGTAGAGGTTTCCATGTGCAGCCTCTGATGTGAATGGTACCCTGCGCCCCAGAGACTGCCAGGCTAAACCATCCAGCCATAGGTGTTGAAGCCCATCCAGGCATGCACAGGGACATGTTTTAACAAGAACCTAATGCAGATGACAGCAAACCTGGGAGCACACCTTAATCTAAGACCACAGATCTCACAGAGGTGCTGGCCAAGCCCAGACATTAGATGTGACACAAACCGCCTCAGATTGTTAGACCCTATAATTAGTAATTCTTATAGCAAATATCCTCATTCTTTTTGATCTCTGTATGAGGTCCTTTATGTCCTTAACAGGGGGAAAAGTCACCTTGCCTGCCTCAATGCTATACTGGAGGTCACCAGGTTAATTCCATGCTAGATGCATGGATAAAAAGGAGGATAAGAAGAAAGAGTAGGTCATTCAGTGGCAAAGGTTGAGAAGATCTGCTTTAAACACTTTATGGGAAATTGTAAAATTCCTAAACAATTTAATAGATTAACTTCCCCTTTCAGTGGCATCAGTAAAACTGAATTATCATCCTCACTTTTAACTGATGCCTAGACCCAATACTCATCCATCAGGGATCATTTAGTGATAAAGCGATCAATCCTGCCATGGAGCAGAGGGGACAAACTATGTGAGATACCATCACCAAATATCCTTTCCACCCCAAAGCATTCTGTGAGTCTTTGTCAATGAAAGTGCATTTGTCTAGTCTTATCTGCTGCAGTGTACGTGGAATACAAAGGAAGAAAGTAAAATATGCATTTGATGTACATGTGCAGATGCCAGATGTATTATCAACCCAAGAACTGCCTTTTTCCCAGGAACTGAACACAGCACCTGATAACCAACCACTGCACCACTACCTCAGGTACCAAATTAATAGATGTGAAAGCAAATATGAAGCTGTCTTAAAATAATGCTGTGATATGTGGAGGATTTGAGTGGACAATGAGAAAAAATAAGTTTCACCCTTTTCTCATTCCTCACCAGTAAGTGTTTTGGTTTTGATGTTTGCCTTTCTAATTTATTAAAGATTTATACATTGAGAAGATTACAGATCAGAAATAACTGAAAATTTACAAAACTTTCTGTAATTATTTTAATCAGCATTTGGATTTTATTTAGGTGTGTACAATGGGTACTGGCATTTCAAGAAATAATGTTAAATTTATTTTTTAATCAAAATATCCCCACTTCAGGTAAGAAATCGTCTATTTCCACTACAAAACATGTAGATTTTAGTAATAGAAAATCATGTTTGAATTAAACATTTAATAACTTATTTTCTAAAACAGAGATAAATGTTTGATTTTCCTATGAACTTTAATAACATTTCTAATTTATTTGACCATAAAGGCAAAAATTAGGGTAAGTTTATTTCTCAGCCAGATATGACTTTTACTAACACCAAACTCCTTGGACATTTTGTGAATAATAATGTGGCTACTGGAGCAAAAGGAAACCCTTCCCTGCAGCTGCCTAGGAGTTGGGATTTTCATCAACAAACAGGTTCAGGCTAAATTAAGAGGTTCAGTGTAGTGGAGTTCTTCAAAGGCTTTGTAGTTGTTCAACTCCAATTAAAAGTCAATTGAATTGGACACTTAATTCCCATTTGTGTCTATGAAAATCTCTCTTCTGTAATGCACTGTGTTACAACTCTAGGCTGAAAAAGCAAGTGCACAGAAAAATAGAAAGAATGCAATGCATGTTCTTCTTTTGAGGAGTAAGGGAAATAACAGCTATAATGGCAAACCCTTAGGATTTAAAATCCTTAACAGAGTATCTCCAAAGAAGTACATAAATAACCAAATAATATCAAATTAAGATTTTAATATCTGTATTTATGTATGTGATCTATCACCCAAATGATTTTTGTGTCCAGAAAACATGTTTTATGTTGTGTGCCAAAGGAAGCAAAAGCAGCTCATAAGGGATAGCCAGTACAATAGACCTGGTTGTGACACACAGCTGAATATAAAGGAATTAACAGGGGCAGCAACTGTAGTGGGGCTCAGAAGTGATGACAATAGAAAATTCTTCAGGGAAGATAGTCTGACTCTGCAAAAAGTTACTGACATATGTAGGGCGGTAGAAACAGCCCAAGAGCAAATACAAATCCTATCTGAAAATCATGCGGTGAAATGTATCAGGAGGAATTACAGGAGATGAAAATGCAAAGGTAAAATGTAAGGCAGAATTGTATGCTACCTTCTGCAAAGAAAACCCACACATCACAAAGATCTGGTCTGGAAGAAGCTAACAGTGTCAGAAACACAGGAGATGCTGGAATAGTCAAAACCTGATATTCAGTCTCAAATACTTCTGAATTTCTATGGGAGCCAGGGAGCCAGGTTCAAGTGACCAGGCCAAAACCCACCCTGAAGGGTTCTGAATTTGAGAGAGAATCACAAGTGGAAGGTCTTTATTTCTTGTTTATGATTTGGATGTGAGTGAAAGCTCCTGCAGCAGCCACTCCCTGCAAGGTTCTGTCATTGGGGTTGAAACGCTGTCAAAAATGTTCTTGAACTTTCAATTTCCCTGACTGCTGTTGAGCAGACCAAGCTGCCAGTTTGTGCACCTAAAGCAGAGTACAGCAATCCTCATACAAAAGCCAAGCTTGCAAATCAATTCAAATATCTGGTGACTGCTATATTCCTATGACCATCCTTCTCTGCTGAGTAGATTGTGTTAAACACCCTGTCCACCAATGAGCTGCTAATAGGAAGTGACCCACTAGGAGAGCTGTAGTTCCCCCCATCCTGCCTGTGGTCATGCAAAGTTTCTGAAGGCTACTTCTTTAGTGGTTTTGAGTAGTTTTATTGAACCTGTGGAAAAACTGTCTTTAAGGACACTGGGCTCTGAGAACAGTAATTATACGGAAAATGAATTGCATCCTTGAGGTCTGACCCTGTGGAGCACCATTTGGTCAGCAGCAGTTTCAGATGCTAACAGCATGAACAAGAAGTCAGCCCCACTGGCTGAAGAATTATTCCTTCAATCTTGAAGTCTAGTTTTACCTAGGCAGTCTTAAGCAATAAAAAGCTCCTGCTATCGGTATGCTGATCACTCATTTTATAGAGGACATTATCCAGCACTTCACTGTAAAGCAAATACAAGATGCATTTCTTAATTCTATTAACCAGTTGCTGGCTGATAGAGACTTCTGCCATGTATTTGTAAATGATGCAAAGCAAGTTGAAGAAACAGAAACTTGCTCACTAACATAAAATATGGTATAATATGTGCACATTCTCTGCACAAACAGGAAAGCACAGAACTATAAACAAGCAAGTGAAAACCTCACAATTAACAAATGCAGCAAAGAAAAGCATGCTGACATGGGGAAAATTATTCCTTCATGACATCAGGCAACTGAAAGATCCACACATTTTCCTTAGTCACAAGCATTCATTACATTCACCCAGGTTGCAGCCTGGATGCTCACCCAAGGCAAACCAATCATAGTTTTGGAGCCTGTGGAGGTCAGGTCCTAGCCCCATTGCACAGAGGACTGTACTTTACCCAAAGAGCAAGGCAGGAGGAACATGAAGAGAAGACACAGAGCCCATGGGGAACCTGCGGAAGCCTCCCACGGCTCCTGGGCCATTGGCAACGGCAAACCTCTGTGCCAAACACCCAGTTGATACCCAGCCTGTTGTAACTGCCGTGGTCACCAAAGTGTGAGTGTGAGTGGTATCTATATGCATAGGTTGTTATAAAATCTTATTCCAGTACATCTTTCTCCAGGCATCTTGTTTCTTAAATACTCCCCTTGGCCCCCATGGAAACCTTCCTGAGATCGACTTTTCAATATTTCTAACAGTATCAGAAGTGACTTCTTGCCTCTATGCATACAAATGATTATAACTATCCCTGTTTATCACTGTGACAGATATGTGTGCTAATTAGATATTCTTTCATATATCCAGCCAAATCCCAACTCTTTTGAAAAGCAGAGCTTCTGCTAAGCTCCTCAAAATGGCTTCTTCCTCTAGGAGAATGCTTTCACATCATGCTGTATCGTACCACAAGGAAATGGTGATGCTGAGGGTGCAAACAAATGAATGCTGATCAAGAAAACCACAATAAAACAAACTTTTGAAGCACAGTAATTTCTTAATATAAAGGGAGATTGTGGATTGTATTTTTACAACTACGTAAAGGGAACTGGGCAGAAGACAACACATGTCTTCACATCTTTGTGCTATGTTGTGCACAATCAAGAGAGATACAGAGGCCGGGCAGGCTGCCCATGCAGCTCAATGCCCAGAACTTTGCCTTGCTCTTCAGGACCAGGCACAGGACCTCAACAATGAAGCACATGGTAGCAGGGAGCATGCCTCTGCTCACCTGTGCTTGTGGGAAAGCTGCAGCCTGTATTCCCTCCACACACACCAGCAGCAGAAGCCAAGAACAATGAGAACGATTAAAGACCTTCCAGGAGACACACTAGGCTGGTTCTCTCTGCCCTGCCAGTGTATGCACTTGTGATGTGATGCGCTTCACTAGAAAGCAGTGGAGTGACCCTCACCAGGTGCTCCAGTCCCTCAAAGTGTTCCAGGTCCCATCATAAAAATCTGCACAGCACTCTCATTCCTCAGGTAGCCCTGGGAACTGATCAGGATCAGCAAATATTAACAGAGGTAAGACTTACATGCAAATGTTCAAAACACCTTAGGGGCAGTTTTGATATGTTTATTGCAACAAACTCAAGATTTCCATAAGCACTTCGTTTCTATTTAATTAAATAAGTAAGAGCCAGCTTTTTCAAAGTGCTTCATATATCGCACCCCACTGTGATACCACTGCTGAGCTCTTCTGGGAATCTGGCTGTAACGGTGTGTGTTGAGTACTTGGAAAATCTAGCTCATTCAGATCTGGCAGACTGATTCTGAAATCGTATCTGGAAATCCACTTGCAACGTTTGTAATAACTATCCATTTGCATATACAAAAGCTGACTTTTGGCATGAATAAAATTTTCTTATACCTTTCCTTTGAAAATCTAATCCAGACTGTCTAGACAAGTCAAAAGTCTCATTTGTGCTTAATATTTTATAATTTATTATTTTGCTTTCCCTTCTGATTAATTTGGAAAGGTCCCTTAGCAAATTTGCTTTCCTTTCAAATTAATTTGGAAATATCCCTTAGCAAAGATGTAGTGATAGAAGGATATAGTTTTATAGGCTACTCATATAATCCCACTGCTCTGGTCATACATACCCTTGAAGTTCACTCAAAAGCTTATATACATAAACCCAACCTCATAAATCTAATTCTGCCTATTGGCATGCACTTTCCACAGTTCGTCCAAACACACACGTATGCATTAGCTTTTTATTTGTTCCTATATTTTTTCTATAGCAGCATTGTAAATGTTTAAGTAGGTGAACATTGTATAGCTAAAAGACGTTCAAACGTGCTATATATTATCTAAGCAAAGATACCATAGCAAGACACTGAGACACTTCTAAAAGAGTCTGCTTCTCTCTTTCTCTGTCTCTTTCTTATTCGAAATACAGCTTTTACAAATAAGACATCTTAAAATTAAAATGTTTGTTCTAAAAGTAATAGCCAAGATCATGGAATATTTATGTGATCATTAATATTTGAATTTTGAATAATGTACACTTATATATTTCCACAAAAGAATGCAATGTGTGTCTTATACCAAATTCATATTATTTTCCATGTAACAAGCAAAGAAGTAGCATTATTTGCATTAGTCACTTGCAGGTATGTAATATCAGATTACACTGTTAATTGTCTTTGTTTCCTGGAAATATCTATGTCAGGCTTTTTTACTTTGCATACACAAGAGGTCCTTATTCATAACAGCCTATTTTAAATGCAGGAAAGTTCTGTGCACTTAGCTGTAAATTTTGAAACAGCTTCTCTTTTAATTCATTCCATTTCATTTGTTACTAATTGTATCTGCTTCTTACCGAAAGTTTTGTCTCTAGGAAATCTAAGCCACATTCTACCACTTCATCAGTAACTGTAGATCTGTGTGCAAGGACACACAGCTGCATATCAAATAGCACTTCCATGCGCTGCCATTCGCCATCACTCTTCAGGATGCTGATGAATGTGCTGACAGACAAAGGCTAATTGGCAGACTGTACGGAGTCAGTTTTTGATGACACAGGAGAAATAATAGGAGACAGAGCAGGTAACAAAGAAAGTTTAGAGGAAATAATAAGAGAGACATAGACAGAGAGGATTTCATGAGAGGAGCTCGCACAGCCTGAAATACAGCAGGAGGGAACCGAAGAACCCAAGAAACACACAAAAAACATGAAAGAGGGGAAAAGGTAAAGGGGAACTAACCCTTTACTTGCTGCTGTTAAAAACATCTCTGATAGGAATCTCAGTTTGGGATGGCACTTGCAAAACAGCGATCTGGTTCACTGAAATGTTTGCTTAGGGTTCATGAGCGAAGTAAGCAAATGTGAATCCATTTTCATAGGAGCCATGACATGATATGTATTTTGTATTTCAAATTGTGGGCTCAGCATGCAGCAATTTCACCTGATTTTCACCTTGAAATCTGCGTGCAGACACAGTCATTTACAAAGGCACAATTAAAAATCATTAAAATATTTTGCTGGACATTGATTGGCAAGCAGATTTACAATATGTGAACCAATGTGTTCATGGTTTATTGTGAGACTACTTGTAAATGGACAATCCTGAGTGTGTGGATATGGAGTTAATCTGAACACAGCCCATATTTTATGCTCATTCATGCTGTCTCTCACTACGGATCTCTATAGCACCCAGTTGCAGGAGAGCCAATTGGGTCTTTGAGCACAATTGTACAACATAAAACCTGAAGAAGGGATTTTATGTGAAAACCACCTGAGAAAGATGATGCAAACTAATCCAAATCCAGTAAGCTGTCCACAGACAGTTCTTCTTTAATTGCAACTGATTGGTAAAGGATTTCCTATACTTAACTCTGTAATTAAAAGAAGATTGACAACCTCTAGTACATTCTCCCATTAGAAATCTTGTATATATTTCCAAAGCTGAATTTTGAGCCTTAGAAAGTGCATTTGAAATATTGGATAACATAAATCACCTTTTATCCACTATTCTCAGAGAAACTGCACAAGTTGAGGATATGGATCTGTGTTTCTAAATGATTTGCGTAAGTGCTTATTAGCAGAAATGTGGGGAGGGTTTTCCATGCTCAGCCAACTAATGGATGTAACTGACTGAAGAAGAACATCTGCATTTAAATCAGTTGAGCCTGCAGCTGAAATCTTTTGCCACAGTTTTTAAAGGGAGCCAGAGTGCTTGGCATCTTCTTCCCAGCATAATCCCATCGAGCCAAACAGACTGTGGCCAGACAAAGCGTCTGCATTGCCGACTGTGAGGTTCCATCAAGGATTTAGACATCTCCCTGATCTAAATTCCAGTTGTAAATAACTGCAGGTGAAATATGCACCCATAATTATTGTTTTCCTCAAAAAGAAAAAAAAAAAAGTTGGCATTTGATCTTTTTCTTTCTCTTGCTTTTATTACAAAGCACAAAGATGAAAAAGACACCATCACACTGCACTGTTCATAGAGATATTTTATCATTTAAGCCTCCAAAGGAATACCAGGCCCAAGCAAACAACCTAATTACTGTGTCTGCATTCAGTATGTCCCAGGTCAGTGTGCAGATATATGCATAAAGGCAATAGCAGCTTTGGGAAATAACCTTCTTGATTATGAAACAGCCATGTACATGTTCTCCTGTGTGTAAATATGTGCCACCCACCAAAATATAACCACACAGTACTGCTGATTGAGTATCAAAATGAACAGGGGATATATGTATGTTTAAGGAGGATTTTTAAAGCTATTTATCTCCTCAATCACAACATCATCCAATGGGAGTTAGCCTTTTAAAACCTGACCTTTGCATCACGTGTAATGTCTTTAAGTTGGGTATTTTTCTCAGTAACTTACTCCAGATTTAGCTGAATAACACCCTCTGATAAACTGAACAAATGCAATCCACGCATTTACTTTTATTTTTCCAGTGTCCATAATTCTGGAGGGTATTGTTCAAAAGTGAGCATTTACTACTGTACCGAGGTAGAGAAGGCAACGTGTCTTTTTCCTCTTCTCTTGGCACATGAATTGGATTTCTAAAAATTCACTGTAGTAATCACAAAATGCTGCTGCAAAGAATTACTCAGTAAAACCTTTTGAGATTTCAGCCTACCTCGTCCCTTTGTTTCATAACTAGAAGGAGTATAATGAATGCAAAAACTCTGTGAATAGAGCTCAGCAGGGCCTACTTTTTTCTCATGACTCCTGTGATTATAATAATTTGATTTTATAGGTGTCTATCCTAAGACCCCAGCTAGGGAGCAATCTTTACTGAGTCATGAACTTTCACATCATTAAATCTTTCTACATTTATTTTAAACATATCAGAAGTGTCAAATAACTTCAGATCTACTAAATTTTATTTGCATTGGGTAAAATGAAGTTTAGCCACTCGGGAAAATAAATGAAATAGTTTTCCTTAGCTCTCAGGAAGGCAGTTGGGCTCTAGAGTCTCCATGATTCCACCCATGCGGCAGCACAGCCCACCTCCTGAATGGGCCAGGACACATGTTTACAAGGACAGGAATCTGAGTAATTTCCTACTAGTCTGAAGGGAATATTAAACTCTTCTGTCAGTTGGATGTATATTATTTATGTCCCTTTTTTTATTGTTGGTGTTGTTGTTGATTTCAAAAAATATTTCTTTGTTGGTTCAATGCTGACTCCTGATAGAAAGTGATGAAATGCCCAATATGTTAAAAAACCTTATCACTAAATCAGAAGCAGAACTATAAATTTTGGCTTTTGAAACTGAACTGACTGTTGAGGATCATTTTGCTCCTGAAATATTACAGCAGTGATCAATTTGCTGTAAAATTAAGCAGTTTAGCTCTGCAATCTATAGATGGAAAACATGTTGTTCTTGAGCAAAGTTTATGCCCTGCCCAAGGGATAAATTAAATTTTATGGGTAAGACATGCATTATTATATGCTTATCTGTTTAACATATCATTCTTTTCCACATCAGTATTATAAATATTTTTAATCATACATTTGATCTCTTGTGCATAGAGTGATATGGTAATTCCCCCTGCCCCCCTCAAAAAATATAACCAAACACAGTTAATTCATCACAGAACAGGGGAGAATATTCTAATCTTCCTAAGAAATATGCTGAAGATTGAAGCAGAGGCACTTAAAATTGGGGCTACTTTGCCATCACTCAGTGGAATAGAATTTTCCTGAAGGAAGGGGTGGAGCTATGTTACCTATCTTTATTATGGTTGTTATTATTGAATATTTATATTACAAGTCTCTAATCAAAACTGGGGGCTGCAGTGAAGACAATTCAGTTATAAAAGTTAGAGAAAGAAGTCAAATGTATCCATTTTAAAACATGTTACTGGTTTTACAAATTTCTGCTGATTTTCCTTGAATTCTGTAAACTAGATTCAAGGCTTTCAAACTGACCATTGCACTGACTGTCCAGCACTAGTAAACTTGTCTTAGAATTCTGCTTCAACAGAAATGGATCTTCTGAAGGAAAGAAGAGTGGGAAGCTGTGAATCCTTTGCCTTTCACACATGAGAGACAGCTTGAAGAAGACCCTTAAGGTGTTTGTAGGAAGAGGAGATTGAGGCATCCTGTTGCAGTGACAAATAAAATCATAGGTACAATCATCTGTTCAACATTTACAATATGTGACACAATAGCATCCAAATTAGAAGCAGATTAACTCCAATTCTCCATGTTTAGTACCAGCCACATCATTTGAATACATTTTTTAAATGGCAATATTGTAGGAACAGAGTTGAAATGAAGGTGGAAGCTGGTAAAGTTAGTCATCTCCAGTACCTTTTCACCTCTTTTTCCTTTCCTTTTCCTTTTCCCTCTCCTATCCTCTCCTCTCCTCTCCTCTCCTTTCCTTTTTTACCTTTTTCTTTTCCTTTCCCTTTCCCTCTCCTTTCCTTTCCTTCCTTTCCCTTTCCTCCCTTTCCTCTTTTTGATTTTTTTTCTTTTCTTCTTTTCATTCCTAATTTATTTTATTTTTTATTTATTTTATTTTATTTTTGTTATCTTCTTTTTCTCCCTTCTTTTCCTTTTCTTTATCTTTTCTTTACTCTTTCCTGTACTTTCCTTTCCTTCCCTTTCCTTTTTTCTCTTTTTTCTCTTCTCTTTTCTCTTGTCTTCTCTTTTTTTTTTTTCTTCCCTTTCCCTTTCCTTTCCTCTTTCCTTTCCTTTCTCTTTTCTTTCTTTTCTCCTTTTTTCATTTTTTTTCTTTTTCTCTTTTCACTCTTTCTTTTCTTTTTGTTTTGTTTTGTTTTTCCTTTGCTTCTGTTAAAGCAAATTAAAGGGGGCAGAATCAAACCCTCAATTACAAGTTAATTCATCTGGTCAGCTTAAATGAGAAAAGTAAACAGCAAAGACATCTTAATTTGGGTATTTGCTCACCAGTTGCCTTCAGCATCTGTTATTTGTACTTGATGCTGTCCATTGTGAATACTCCATATCATACTATGTTTTATGTGAAATCTCTCACCATATATAATTTTGACTTGAGATACACATAATCTCTACTAATTTCATTTGGAACTGTGCAACATAATTCTTTACTTAGCTTTGAAAATATAAAGTGTGTGTCCTTGTAACATTATCTTCATGGCTGACAGCCCTTTTCTGCTCTCACCACCCACTTGCTTCCTTTCAGTCATACAGATCATCAGTCTTCTAGTTTTTGGTGACATGGGTATCACTGACATATTACCTGATCTGCACTAGTTTCTTACTTTTTATTTCCTGTAGCATATGATTCCACCAGTTTTTCTTACCAGTTATAAATGCTTTAAACTAGCACATTTTAGTGCATAGTTTAGACTGCCTTTAATATGTTTCCATGTCAATAATCTTTTCCCATTTTCATGGAATTAGAAGTTTAAGTTGAATATCATATATATATATATATAAAATTCACTTTCCTTTAAGGTGAAACCTATGCCACTGTGGAGAATGTGCTGTATAATACACTGCAGGGGACAGTCCTGATTTGCCCGGATAATGTACATCCTGATAACCAGCCTTCCTCCCTTGTGGTGTTGTGAGGATTAATAAGTGAATGTTTTATGATCCTTGGAAGTTGTAAATAGCTACAGAATTGCTAAATATTATTGTTCTCTTCTTATATCCTCACACTTTATATTCAAAGGTGAGTGGTTTTGAGGAGACATTGCAGATATGTCCCTTATTATCCACATTCTCCATCACAGCAAGGAAGTTCTGCAAACGTACGTACATCTCAGGAGTGTGCTGCCAAAACGTAATTGCTGCAGGTGTATAAATGGGCTGCCTTCACCAGCCTTTTGGTAAACTTTAATTCCATTTTTATAAAACCACTTCTGAAATATTGCTCTCTGGAGCAGACACTGTCTGTATGATCTGTGTTTGTACAGCTCGGTGGGACCTTGATCTGTGACTCAGTGCTGGATACTAACACACAAAAATAAAACAAAAATGCACAAAAATGTTACTCACTGGGCAGAAGTTGTATCAGGCAAAAGATTCAAGTCCTAGACATAATAAAGATGAAGTAAATACTAAGATATTCTAACTAGTCTTTATGAGGGATGTAGTGCTGTTACGAAATTATGCTACGAGCACTGATTTGTAACTGATTTATGAGCACAGATTTTTACCTGCGCACTAAGGGGAGGTCATTGTACATCTGGATTTTAAGACTCTGTAGAACAACTGCTGTGATCATATATAAATGGAAACTATTTGAAAAATGAGCAGACAATAAAATAGTGTTCTCTAGATAAGCACTCTGGTTGCGAATGCCTGGGGTAAATATAAGGGAATAACATTCTTCTCAGGTGATGTGATAAATCTATTTTGTGTGTTGAAGATCTAGAGAGGAGAATGCTGAAATGAAAATGTTAGAAAGGCTTCTCAGCAAAAGAACGAGGCAGACAGCCCCTGTGCATGGAAGGAGGCTCCTCAACTGTGAGAGGTCTGCAAGAAACATTCTCTATATGGAAAATGACTTTATATCAGGTAGGATAAACATATATATACATGTATGAAGACTGTTTTAAAGAGGTCATTTCTCTAAAATATCTTTTAAAAGAACAATATGATAGTGTTGAATCTGCTGTTACTAATTTTATAGCCTTATAGAGATTAAATATGCTGTAGCCTGAAGATGGGAGGATGGTGTGAGCCATCCTAAATGTGATGCCAGCTGGAGGCCATATCTCTGAGAAATCCGCATTCAGAGGCACCCAGCAGACCCCAGACATGCGAGATAATGTGAGATGGGGTTTATGTTCTCACTGACAAAATATCCATTATAACTTTACAACACAACATGTATGGAATTTCACATTTGAAAAAACCATCCTGTATGAACTACTCCATCTTGTAAATCCCAAGGAACAAGTTTTAGGGCAAGCATGAATTATTGTAGCAGGAGATTAACAAAGACTTCAGTCCCATGCATTTATTTCAATGACAATTTGCACTATCTCCACTGAAAACTGGAATGAGTCCCCAGATGGGACAGTGAAATATGTTCATACACTTCCTTGTCTTTTGGAGAAGAACAAGATAAAGGAGGTGGTTCCAGGACTCCGATATCTCACACAACTCAACTACATTTGATTATTATTTGCTTCTCACAACCTGAAAAGAAACCTACTACCAGATTTGTCTGTCTCAACCCTGCTGAAGCTGAACACTTTCATACATATGTATGGATAGCTTAAGTTTTTATGAGCATAATTTGGGCTTTTCAAAATAGTGACACAATAACAAAGCAAAATTGAGACATGCATGTAATTTGAATACTGATTTGGTTTTATCTCTTCCTGGTACTGGCAGTTTTGATGCTGCTCTTTTCCATTCCATCTTTCTGTTCTTATTTCCCAATGAATAAAATTAGTTGTGAGTACATTTGCTGCTTCTACCAACCAAATATGAAACCTGTGGAAATATGTATCTATGACCTCCCTAAGAGTTTTAGACAGTTACTCATTTGCTGATACCTCTGAGTTTTCTATCAACTACTTAAAGATATGTTCCTGATCCTCTTGTCAAATAGGAAAATGAGCACAGCCAGATGACTAGTCCCATGTTTCATGGCATTTTCAATACCATAAGCCCTGATTTTTATTTACAGCAATGGAGCATTTCAAGGATGTTACAGCAAAGGATGCCTACTGATCAAGTCAAATGCCTACTGTCAGATGCTTACTGTCAGGTCAAATGCCCTCAGTGAACTGTTTGCATAGATTTGGAGACACAGGGCAGAATTCTCAGTACTCCGTGGACTGAACAGAGGTACTCAACAAGCTATCTTGTGGGTCATAATAGTCAGGTGCATGCCTGTCTCTGCTGCTGCATCTTTCAAGTTTAGAGTTATCAATGGGTAGTCTATGCTCGAGAACTGGGTATGATGAAGCTCTGCAATGCCTCCTCAGCCTTTTTTGAGGTTTATGAGTAACAGGCAACAACCCAGCCCTGTCATACCGACACAAAGGCACAGAGGCCCCTTGCATGCAGTGGCAGGCAGGTCACAGCAGTTTAGTGTTGTGGAGAATCTGGTCCTAAAGATTTATTGAAAGTACCTACTTAATAATTTCAAAGAGAAAAAACTAAAAAATACTCAGGGGCAATCTATGAACAGAAAAAGGGGGTTAAATTCACCTAATGAATTATTAGCAGGTTGAATAATTCACAGAAAATCCAGGACACATTTAGAAGGGTTTAATTCAGTGTGTCAGCCTCTTCTGGAAAGCGAAGCCACTTCAGAAACTTTGCATTTTCCAAGGTATCATTCTGGTGTATTGCCATAGCAGTATTTGCCTCTGGAGCCAGATGTGTGGTTCAAGTTTTGGTCCCTCACATCAGCCAGTACCTCATGGTAGAGGGAAAGCCACAAGAAAAATCTTGCAACTGGTTTATTCTGTCACTATCTAACAGGAAGCTTCTTGCATTGGGCAGAAACAGGAATAAAGGGGTTTTCATAACTGTATTCACAACCCATCAGATATTTCCCCATGTTTGAACTTTCATAACATGAGCAGAGACTTGCTCAGTTCTTTAAAGTTAAGCAGATATACTGACCAAGTGCAAAAATACATGTATGTGCCATTTACTGGTCACCTTATCATCTGAAGAATTGTTATGTCATGGTCAGACAGATTTAAAATTACTTATATAAATATAAATGAATATCTACGACCTTTTTGAAAGCTGTTAAATGTGGCTTGATCTTGTGGCAAAGAGTTAAATTCCACACAAGCACTGAGTTTACTTTAAATGTGGATAAAAATTTCAAGATGTACAAGAAAGTAGGCTGAAGTATGTTCAAATGCAATTGAAAGCCTGGCATTTTAATACATAAAGTAGGTAACAAAAGAAACATATGAGACTTCATAAACAGAGATTTTTGAAACAAATTTAGTAATAGACTTTTTAAACTACCAAATCACTGTCAGCGCATATGTATGTTAAAAGACTATAAATATATTTTTAAACAATCTATTTCCCTTTCACTTAGCTGCCAAGATCTCCATTAGGAGGTTTGTGTTTCCTTCCAGTGCTGAAGAATATCTCTAACATCTGTGCCGATGAATGGTGAAGAGTGTCAGTTCTGCTTCTGAAACAAGCAATGCCTCCATTTGAAGGAGGAAATGTGAAATAATGAATATGCCTTTGAACAGAAGTCTGGTGCAACAGAAGATGTGCAAAGCCTCTTCCTAGGTTTGAGCTGGGTTTCTTCTATGCACCTACAAGAAGTGCAGTTAATTCTGCAGATCTAGGTCAATGGGAGAAGTATTGCCTAAAGATGCTGAGCCCAAATATGAAGTGTCACAGAACATACTGCAAGGACTTTGTTTCATGTTTCCTCCCTTCTTTCCATGTATGAGGAAGGAGAGAAAGGTAAAACATGAGACAATCTCATCTTAACTCATCTCATCTCATCTTAGTAACCACAACTTGTAAAACAATTTGCTTTTTTCCAATGAAGGTTCACAGAAAGAAGGGAATCCTGTGTTTGCTGGGAGTTTGGGAGATTCATGGTCACTTTGCTTTGCCACAGATGCTTTCTGTGTGAATTGGGCCCCTCAGCGCTTCATTTCCCTATAAGTAAAGTAAAGCAATAGCATTTTCTAATGGTTTTAATAACCATCAATAAATGTGGGTATACTAATGACTGCAAAATGCTCACTCATTATAATAAAAGGGAGATAGGTACAACCATCACAGGGTAATAAAAGTGATGCCCATGGCAGGGGATGGGGGGTGTAACCAAATGATCTCTAAGTCTTTTCCAACCCAAAGCATTCTGTGATTCTATGTCTGCGAGAGCTAATACAGGGTGCCACAGCTCCTGCTGTGGCATAATAGGATGGGCCATATTTTATCACAATAAGTATCTTTTTTAAGAAGAAAAATCCCCATGTTTAACCTATAACCAAGAAATGTAATAACAGGATCTGCAGAACTTCCAAGGCCAGGAGAACTCACACTTTCAAGCAAAGTGATCACACTCCTCATTTCAAGAAGAAAATCCAAACAAGCCACGCTAGGTGTTTTAAACTGTGTAAACGATGTCTAACACTCAAAGACATGGCTGATAAATACTTATTCTGCCTAAAACTGCAGAAAAATTTGAGCATAAAGGTTTTAACAAATATTTTAGATATTCCCAAATTTTACATTGCAGAATTCCTGCAATTATTCATGGAAATCTTACTCAATCTAGATAGGGTGTGCTGCCACTTCTGCAGACAAGAATGAGAAAGACTTCAGTGAAACTCCAGCTTAAAAATAACAAAAAGAAACCTTTTGTTTTACAATTTTCATTTTACTCTAAGAATCTAATCTTGAGCTGTACTTATAAATAATTTCAACTGATGTGCATTGGCTAGTTTTATACCCAAATGCATATATACAATAGGATGTGTGTATGTATGTAATTTATAAATACACAGGGGTATTCAAAGGACTGTACTTGCAGATCTGAATTTTTTTAAGAACTCTGATTCCCAATACTCATGTGTCAAAGACAGACACTGAAAACCACAGTGGTTAAATAATAAACTGCTTACTACTCGACCTTAACTACAATGAAGGAGGAAAAATCAGTGTAAATCTTGCTACTCAAGCCTTAATCAATTTTATATTTTGCTTAGCTTTTCCTTTTTCAGCATGTATATGATTTTATATATAATATACACATGGGTTTCCATTTATTATCTGTATATATGCTCACCCCAAATCACTAATTCATCCTTAATTTTTTTTTTTTGTTAAAGATACACACTTAATGTTATTTTAACATAGGGCTTTTTTGTAATGTAATGATATTTAATTTGCATTAGCACAAGTGACATACAATAGATCATGCTATTATCATGATTGATAACAGATGAACTGGCATAAATTCAACGTTATAAATTGAGCCTATAAATGAAACTATGATTTTACAGGAATTACTGTAGTAGAAAGGCTAAGGACCCTCAAGTCAACCTTAGTCAAACCCACTCTTTAGAGTTTTATATTTTATGCCTGCAATAAATGCTTTTGTGAAAGCCCATAACCTGCAAAAAAAAAGTCATTGGAAGTCTATTAATTATAATAATACTATCCAAAAAGCTGTGAGGGCTTATTTTTGTGACATCACTCTTTGATTTCTTACTGCCTTAAATTATCCCTTTGTTGGCTGGGTGAGGGTAACAGTCATACTTTTGTCATTAAATATAAGGAGTTTTAAAGTCTGATCCACCCTAGCTCTAATTGATATTGCTTTCATTTGGCAGATAGTGACCTGATTTATAATTTAAATATGCATCATTATATGCACCTCTTCTGTATAATGAAAAAGTGAAGTTACTCTCATCTTTTCCCGCAATGTTAACATCAAGGAAAAGTATCTTTCTTTTTTTCCCTTTTATACGCAGAGCCTAATTGAAAACTGTTCATTGGATTTCAACATGATAGAAAAGTCTTTTTATCTCTCAATTTGTCCATTAGCTATTATAATTGAAGTATCTGCTACACAGCTGAATTGATATTGTTCTTGTTTAAATTCTGGATTTCTCTAAGTCTTCTATGAAGCATCAACTAAAAAAATATGGGTTAGGAGACATTAGCTAACAATATTGCCTAAATGGGACATTAGACTAGCACTCCACATGTGTAAAGCTACAGAAAGTAGGAAGTCATCTAATTTTACAGGAGAACGTGTTGCATAATAATCTTAACAGCATGACCATAAGGTTTGCTAATTGCCACATCTGTTTAACAGCTGTCAGATGTTTGCCATATGCTGCCATCAATATTACAACGGAGTACATTACAGGGAGTTTTATTGTGTTCGACTGTTATTTATTTGCCACAGACATTACTACAGCCAGTGACGTCTATTTATGTTAGATCACTAATTATATTTTAAAAGCTGCATGCAAAATCCAGGTTTTTCAGCTTCCTTAGACCCCAGTTCTGATGAGGTAACTAATAACTTCTCCTTACAGATCTCTGAACTGATTTATAAATTTCTATCTCTTTTTATGGTAAATAATTCTTCCACAAAATAACTTATTTATGCCGGTTTTGAAGGATGTTTCTAAACCCAAGTTGTGTTTCAACAGTGATGTTAGCAGGAGCGCAAAAATAAACTTCTTTTCCAAACAATTCACTACATCCCATGTGTTTTGGGTTTTTTTATCAGGGCACAGGTCAAGGATGGAGGACCATTCAGTTGTGTAGCTCAGAAAGTTGATAACATGATTCTAGTCCAAAACCTGCCACTGCCTCCCTCCGTTCCCTCAATTTATTGTATGATCCTAATTCTGCTTTGCTGATGTGTCAGCTTAATACCTGCTGTACATCTGTAACATCAGGACTCATTAAATGTCTGTAGGTGATACAGCACTATTACCATGAAAGCATATAAATATGGCTGATCTCTGCTGTTCTTTTAAACCTTCTTTCAGGGATTTTTTAAATTACTTCTTTCAACTGGTCTGTGCTTTACTTTTTCGTTAAATGTAGCTACTACAGCAATGAAATAGGAAGCAGAGATTGACAAAGTGCAGACTAGGCAAAATATGCATGATGTGATTTAATATGAGTTGATAGGTGTCACTGATCTCTATTATAAATAGACTGTGAATTCCATATGATGTATTATTTATCCATTGTAGATGCCTTTTTGTTTCATTAATAAACCTGGAAATCAGACGTATACATTTCCAATGATGAGGGTTTGGCAATACAAGGCATTGTGGCATTTGTCTGCAATTGCTCAATTATTTTGATGATTTTCTTCTTCTTCCTATATAAATGATTAATGCTTTAGATGTTTGTTCAAGATTCTCCTGATTTTAGCTCATTTGTCCAGCTGAATTCTTTTTTCTCTTCTAATTAGAGAAGGTTATTGCAGTGTAAGGACTCCCACTTTGACCTGAATTCCAGCTCTTTTGACATAGGTTTGTGTTCGACTGTGAGGTCTGAGAACTCCAGCACATCTCACATTAACAATGAGGTTTCAGTTTAGATTTGCCTCAAAGCAGAAACTCTAATGCTGTTCTACCTACACTTAAAAATGTTTCCCTGGCATTTTTGTACTTGAGAAAGTTAAGAAAATTACATTGTTCTTTATTTATGTAAGAAAGGCCTTGATGTTTCCAAATTTCTAAAGACAACAGCAAGCAGCAGCCAGTACCTTCCATTTACTTTCTGAAGACACTCAAGCAAAGCTATCTTTGAGGACATTAAACAGCAAAGAGTTAAAATAAGAGGAAAAGCTGTGGAGGTTGTTCCAGCAGCCCCATTGTCAAGCTTCAGAGTCATCTGAGATGGGTGAGGATGCTGGGGGGGTCACTGAAGGAGGACAGTCAAGCTGCGAGTTCAGCCAGCATGTGCCTCAAGGAGGTGTTCAACTCCCATGAGAAATCAAACTGCCTTACATGAATGCCTCCATCAGTAATCTGAAATTTGTCTGCCTTCTGCATTTGATCTCCTTATTTTCCTATATGCTTTTTTAATGCTGTTTGTAGCCATTTCAATTATGTGATTTCTTTATCTGTATACCAGTGAGAATACTGTACAAGACTTTATAAACAGCTACTAAGTTTATCTGACTGTCATTTGGTTTTCATTATGTGAGATAACAATCTTTCTCATATCTTATAAGAAGATATAATGTGATTGTTTCTAAATGGGGAGGGGAAAAAAAGACTAGTCTGCATTATCCTTAGCCTTGCAGTATTTGTAACATCAGTAGTGTCAGCACAATCTCCAACATTTTTCCTTGCTGTGGTCAAGGAAGAATTATCTCTGTAGTTTTTTGTGTTTGCTGCTATCTCCTCTTTTTCTCCACACACTGAGTTTCTTATCTGGACCATGGCTATGTGGCCACAGATTTGCCTATATTCAGTCTGATCATTCCTAACAGTTTTGTGGCACTTGTGCACTGAAGGGAAGGATGAGAGGCAATTGTCAACAGCTCGCTGTATTAAATATGGATAGATATTATTCATGTAATTTGACAGTTCTTGACTTTCAGCTGTATAATGACAGTGAAATGGTAGGAATTTCAGCAGCTGAACTTCTGTCTTACTTCAAGATAAGCTTATCAACTGTAGCCTGAATCCATTCAACTCATAAGCAGATCAAACCTCATGTCATGCTGAACTGCTGTGCTGATTCCTGCTTCCTAGTATTGCTTCACATGTCCATATGGTCTTAGTTGTTTGCCATCTTACAGTTATTTTGCAAGGTTTTTAGGAGACAGACTGTCTCTTGTAGTTGTTCAGCACCTTGTACAGTGAAGCCCTGGCTCCTGCTTGATGCCACCAAATGCTCATGTAACATAAATAACATGTAATGAAGTGATAATAGGTGATGGTCAGCCCTTGTATTTTTTTCTCTCTTCATCAGTTATGCAACTGATCTAGGAAGAGTAGCTGCTTTGTTTGGCTTCCTATTTAACATGAAAAAATACCCTGAGGTTTATTCTGTGCTATTTATCCTAGAGGTTCAGTGGGATCCCTGAATATGCAGGAATCACGTATATCACCCCACCAAAGCAGCATGGTGTGGCAGCTGCAGACTAAACAATGTTTTTAGGTTAAGGATTGGCCAACTGTCTGTGGAATTTCCGTGCTCCCTTACTTGCCTTTCAGATTACACTTCCAAACTGCTGGGATTTAGTGTCAGGGGGAGAAAGGTAGATTTGGAGAACAAAACCAAAAAGAAGCAAAAAAAGAACTTCAAAAGCAAATGTGAAATCTTGTTTAATTCATCTCTCTCATTTTCTTCTCTGCCAGTTCACTGGATTTCGATCTTACAGGGGATGTATACTCCTCTGGGCTAGAATTGTCTTTGTGTTTCTGCCTGTACAATGAAAAGCACAAGGACATATAAAAATGTACAGATGTTGCTACTGGCTGCAGCCACAGGCTGGTGTCTTATCTTCAGCTTGTCTGTCTACTCACCATTGTGTCCAGTATCTCCCCTCTAGTTTGCCCCCGTGGGGCAAATATGGGACACTAACATCAATCATTACAGATTTTCCAGAGTATTTTGAATTAATTTATATTTATCAAATCCTTGTTGAGACATTTCTCCTCTGTGAATTTGATCACTTTTTGGTTAGACTTTTGAGCAGCAGTAAACAAAAATGATCATTATCAGAATAATGGAAGACACCGAAGTTTTGCAACTTCTTAATAGTAGAAAACCCTTTGCTATTTGAGTTTTCACTACAATATCTTGGTAGAAGTATAACCTCAGGTTTCAGGATTAAATGCATGCCTCAGTGGCTCAGTTTATGCATTCATAATTATATTTACAAGTAGAAATAATGTAATCAGGAATAGAATTTTTTTTATTGGCTGAGTGCACAAAATTAGTTGGGGAGAAAATGTAGTTTTAAGCCATACTTTCTTCTCCACAATTTAGGATCGATTAAGCTTCATCTCTGACATACATTAGGAAATCATAGGCTAATGAAGTCCATATGGGGCAGTTATTACAGTTAAAGATTGCTGCATCCCTCACTAGATTCCCTTCTGCACAGCAAAACCCCAGATGCTCTGGATGGAGTAACAGGACATTAAATTACCACAGTGACCCAGTGCAGTTACACTGTGCAATAGTTTCCTGTAAATATTTTAATTCCTTTGTAACAGAAAAGTGAGGCTTTAAATGGAAAAATGGATGGGAAGAGGGCACACGGCATCATGTAATTGAGAATTCACGTGCCCTGCTAGGCAGGGTTAATGGGCATTGCCCTGCAGTAAACTGGCTCCTGTGAATCCTTAAAATGTCAAAGTGGCACAGAACAAGATTGTGAACCAGGTCCTTCTGGTGTTAAATGGAGGCTGCAGGGCAGCTCTGAACCCAAATGCATAATTTGTAGACACAGGATGTCATTTACCATTGCTTACCTCTCATTAAAACTAATCAGAATGGCTTTCTGTGAAAAATTGATTTTTAATTGGAAAAGTTAAATCTGTGAACCTGTTTGATTTTTCTTTGCTAAGCTGGGAACATTTTGCTGAGAACTGATTGAGAATGTTCTTGTTTCTAGATTTCAAAATCACTGAATACATTTTTGCCCAATGAAAAGTATTTGTTCGCATGCTCTGCACAGCAATTTTTGTCAGAAAAGTCACTTTTCATCAAAAAAAATAAAAAATCAAGGGATGTTTTCACTTGCCAGATTGAGAAGCCCATTAATGCTAGGATGCAAACAGGAGGGCAGGCTCTTACACTGGGCTTCCTCACTTCTCATGATACTTTTTAACAGGGCTGTCATTAGCTGCACAAGGTGCAGCAATGTCAGTTTTAATTAAAACCTTTGTTTTACCTACTGCACAGAACAGCTGCAGCACAAACTGAGAAGCAAAGGCACCTCAGCTTGTACAAGTTCAGGCTTTGTTGCATGTAAATAGGAGACATTACTAACATGAACACCACACAGAGCTGGTTTGTCCCATAAATTCTAAGAAACGTCGCTCACTTCTCCCTGAAATGTTCCACACAAACTTTTGTTGATTGTCAAAGAATGGCAACTAGAAAAATGTTTAAGATGAAGCAGCTTTAGGTGACAGATATTTGAAGGTATTAGGGTCTTCTGAAATTTCAGCATGACTCAAAGATTGGCAATATAACCCTCCATAAATAAAAGATAACTCTCCCCCAATTTCTAAGGTTCAAGACTACGTGCCACTGCTCATCCCCACCTGACGATCTCACCTGCTGCTCTGACTCAGCGCCACCACTCTTTCAGGACATTCAACCTTGTAGGTAGTGTAGTTCTTCAGTTTTCAGAAGCAGAGACAAAGGAATGACTTGGGGTTTAAGGCAACTGTGGGCAAAGCAGTTGACACAAGTACGTACATTTTATGCTGACACATCCCACAGGATAAATCTGGCCTGGAATTGAATGTCCATTTGAGTATGTAGAGAATCAGATGCACCAGCAGGTGTGACCTTGAAGGAGGTAAGTTATCTCCTTTTCCAACAATTCAAATGGGAACACCAGCGCCCACATCACCACCACAAACCTGGGGTGGGCCCTAATCTCCTTGAGGATCCATTATTAAATATAGGATATGATAAGCTGGTGTTTGATAGTTTTTGGTTTATAAATCTGAGCTGCAACCATGAGAGTGTAAGTAAAAATTCACTTGGAAGCAGGTATGTGCGCTATTGTGGGCCAGCCAGCCTGAGCCCCTAGCAGAGTGGCTGCTTAGCTGTTTCCCAAGCCATTCCACCCAAAATCAATCAAAATGATTTACACCAATGTGTTAACTGAAGCTGATTAGGGAGCATTCATGATGTTATAAGGTGTGGAAGTGCTTTGCATGGGAAGTGGTGATAAGGACCTGAAAAAGGTAGGGTACCCTCCAGCTGCAGTATCCCTGCCTCTGCTCCCCCTTACCAGCAACATGCAGGTAAATATACTCATCTCCAGGGAGGGGGATGTTGTTGATTAGACAAGATAGTCAAGTTATTTTAAATTGAAAACCTGCAAAGTCTGGTGTGCAATGTGGTTTTATTTCTTTGTTTCTCAGATGTGTTTTTTTCTTCCTTAATTTGTGAGCATTTGCGGAAATATCCTTGCAAGATGTTCATCTCATTTTCACGAGTATTTTATGAAAACCCCAGGGAAAAGCAACCATATTACCTGAATTTACCTTTATATCACAAGATACAGGTAGCAGCTAGTCAAGAAACGCAAAGCATCTTTGGAATTTTAACTCGTTAGATGTTCTGCTTAATATAGCTGAGCAAGAATTTATGCTGGCATTGAAGTTTTCAGAGCTAGGCTGGGCTATTTAAAATGGAATTTCACACTAATAAGCCTAAAATAAAATAATGTGTGGAAGGAGATTTCAAAGTATACTCAATTGTATCAGTCGTTCTGTAGAAACAGAGAACCATCACAAATACAACCAAACAGCACCCTCTTCCGGACACTGGCACCCATGCAAAACGCTTGCAGATTTTGCAGCAAGTCGTTAAGAGCTATTCTGGTCCTAAAGGAGAAAGGGAGAGAAGGTAAGATGCTACAGATAACGTTTCACATTCCATTTGCCAAGAAAAACATCAAAAATATTATGCTACTTTTAGTTTTCTGTATGTTTTATATTAAATCATAAAAAATTAACAGAAACAGAGTCCATTTTCTTCAGAAGTGGATCCTAGTGATTAAAGATTTATTTTTCATCACAGTTTTATCATTCCTGTAAGGTTTTTCAATAGGTCTCTCAACAGATCAGGGTTTGTTGGTTTTGTGGGGTTTTTATCCTTCCTTATTGTCTATTTCTGAGCTTATCATATTTTTTTCCTCCTATTTATATTCAGAAAATAGTGTGTGGAACTACATTTATTTTGTAGGCTTTTTTACAAGCAAATACATTTTACGTAGTTAAGATTACACCTTTTTTAGGAAGGTGCTCTCAGGCTTCTGATTTTTGACCGAATAAATTAAATTCTCAACTTCAAGTTTCCAATCCAAATTTAAAATTTGCTTTCCATGAATATGCTGCCACACTCTCTGAAACTCATGAAGCCCAATAATAGACGAATGTATTTGTTACAGGATTCCTCGAAAGCAAACAGGCATGCCCACAGAGAATGTTACCATAATAAAGATTTAACTGTAAAAGAAAAATGTGCAGCAGTTGAAGTTCAGGTAGTATCTCCCTTGCTCTGATTTTTAAATGCAGATGTTGTTCTAAAAGAACTTAAGATGTTACCCCCTCATGGTTGTTACCTTTGTGACATGAACACAAAGCTAAAGACTTCTTTCAGAAGGATTATAATAATTTGGCTGTGGGTGGGTCAAGGGGAGATGGTAATGTTCAAGAACAGTAGCATTAAGTTGTGGTGCAAAAACAAAACACGCTTTTTGTACTTAATTATTATTATTTTACATCAGAGCTGACTGAACTAACTGCCTTGACAACTAGACACCAGCAGGCAGAATTTTCTAGCTGGAGTACCCTCCGATGCTTTGTAAAATAGCAGTACATTTATACAGTTCAAATGCAGAGTTGTTTGCACGTTATTTCTAACAAAGAAGATTTGGAATCAAATTTATTCTTTTTGTCATGAACAATTTAATTAAAATTAGCACACAAAATGTCTCCAATACTTAGTTGATTATTCTAATGATATCAAATGTAATCTACAACAGCATATAAAGAAATTCAACTCTTGCTCATTCGAATAATCCCACTAAACTCAGGAGTTTTCTCATAAGAAAGGAAGAAGACAGGAACTCTAGCCCCAGTGCTCAGGACATGGTATTTAATAACTAATATGTAATTACACAATAGAAAAGGAATTTTCTTTGTTATCTACCATCAGCTGATCTAGCTGAAAATATCTTGTAATTTAAAAACTGGAGAGGTTTGATCTCTAATAGCCAAGATAAAAGCAGAAGTCCTTCTTACTGTCACCTAACAGTAAAACATCTTTTTTTTATGGACCTTCACAGAAACCGCAGTTGTGTAAAAAGGAAACCCAATAAAGACGATTTGATGGGATTGCTTGCACTGAAATTCTGCGGCTTTTCTATATGCACAGACATTGTGAAAGATGGTAAGATTTATAGAGAAAAAGTGGTGGAAGATTATTTTTGATAAGCTTTGGAGCATAGGAATTAATAAATTCTACTTGTTCTGGCTCTTAGGAGTTCCATTCTGTCTAAATTTCGGTTTTGTTTTCTACTTTTCCACCCGGGTAGAGTTGAACCTGGGAATAGCATCACTCAGTGGCTCGTTAGTTTGATAAAGTGGCATAAGTGACTATAGCTACAATGGGCACTTCTAGCTCAGAAGCATTTATATGTCTCCAGGGAATTCTGAAAAACACCAGAAAGTCTTTAGGTACTGAATCACAGGCAAGTATTTTGAATCTTTAATTTTTTTTATATATTCTTTCCTATGAGAATGTCAGAACTAAAATATGGAATATGCTTCTCCCACTTGGTTTCTATTACTTGTAAAGCATTCAAAAGCTTCTAGAATAAAATTACCTCTATGCCCTGCAAGGGAGCAGGCAAAACTCCACTGAGTATCAAGACAGTCCCTTTGCTGGTGTTGCTTTCCATTTTTAACCTAAATATAATAATAAAAATGACTAAATATTAGACTGGAGCTGTACAATCTTAGATCCAGCATTTATTTGTTACCATGTGTATCCCAGTGGAGTTTTACCGTACTTATATATTTATACAAAATGTGATGAAATATATTCCATAAATTAACCAATTTATTTTCATGTGTGCCATATTCATTATCATAATAATGCAAGTTTGTTTTAAAAGTTTGTTCCAATTATGATAGCAGTCAATTTGCACTTAGGAAAAAAAGAAGACTTGAAACAAAAATAGAAAGAGGTAACTGCAGGAAAGAAGGGAAAGTATGGCAGAGAAAGGTTTGCAAAGAAAGAAGTGAAATGCAGATAATAGATTTTAAAAGAAAAAATCACAAAGCTTAAAAAAAAATCTAACAATTTGGTAATAATTTGATTAATTTGATCATTATTTGATAATAACTCCAGCACAAATCTGAAGTTTACACAACTCTTGGGGGAAAAAACAGTGTAAAGCATTTTCTTACGGATAATCTGAGCCTGGTATCAGAGCAGCACTTTCATGAACAAAGCCCTAAGCCACTGCAGGCTGCCTGTGCACCAGCTTTGGCAGCACCAAAACCAGAGAGCCCAGGCTGAGCATCTACCAGTGCAACTGATCGCTTGTACTCACAATCTGCAGCATACACAGTAACTGAGCGAGGAGACTGCACCAACCCAGGCTGTCAGGCATGGGGCGAAGGACAGCTCCAGCTGAGAAGCCACTGCTGATAATCAGAAATTCTCCAAGAAACTGAATTCAATCCTGAAACAGTATCGCTAACTTTTCTAATCCTAACTGTGTATTTTCCACTATGTGAAGGACAGTGAAGCACGGTTGCACAGTTAACCCCATAAAGCCCTAAGCATTTCCCCTGTGTGGATTTAGGTCTGCTTTCTGACAATGACCAATTAGACATCTCAACATAACAATACATTTCCGTTGTGTTATGGTATTCATTTGAAGTTTAATCACAGTTGTCAATGTTCTATTCCAGTAAATAATATTTTCGCATTATTTCACAATTCATACAGCAGTAAGAAATAGCTTAAGGTACTGATTATTTAGACTGTGTTTATTGTAGAGGAAACCAACGACATTGAAAATATTGTATAAATACCAAATACATTAAACAGCAAAATCCCTACCTTGCATTATGAATTGAAATGACATTATTCTAAAACATTTGAAAATCCTCATCATAATTATGTTATCAACATAGAGGCAGATTACCTATTATTTTAACATAATTAATTTGAGCTCAGTGCATTTCTGTTGCTGTGTATGTGATTATCCATCAATACAATTATGAAATGCTAAAAATTGGGGCGTTTAATCTTTATTTTAATTGGCTAGGTTTTTTCTTGAAATCCACTGTTCATTTACTTTCATTTACTTTCATCTTCAACATCTAAAATCTTTAATTACATTTATGGGGTTTTTTTTATTTGTCCCCTAGGCCACATTCCAATTTCACTGGGGATGTTTTTACACCAGGGCCTTCAAAGAGAGATAAGCTTTCCCTCTTCAGTGACCACAAGCTTATAACCAAGTCTATGTTCTCTTGTGATACTGTTGGGGATTTTTCACATCTTATTGCTATGTTCTATTCATTTATACATTTACACCTCTAGGTTTTGCGGGGGGGTTTCTCTTTTAAACCTGTCCTCCTCCATCTGTTGTAAAAGGCAAATGAAACAGTAAATGGTGTAATATTTTAAAGAGCTTTATTAAAATAATAAATATGTAATATTTTAAAGGACAGGAGAGCTGGGTTTGTTCTGTCTAGCTCAACCGGTAACTCTCTTCCCAGTCCTTCATAAGGATTGGGTTCAGTGATTATTTTCTTTTTTCTCTCAGTTTGCAAGGTAGGATATGTTGCCCCTGTGAGATCTATGAAGACAGGGGAGCTGAGGGAAGGGATGGAAGCTCTGCATGAAGGTAAAAGTCTACATGTTTCTTGTCGTACATAAATGTCTGTCTCCAGGAAAGCACTGAGGCCACAGCTGTCCAACACAGTGCCCGGGAATGCCTGTCTCTGAGGCTCTGATGAGGCCTGACTTTTCATGCCTCTGATTTATTTTTTCTCTCTCTCTCGTGATTGACATTTGTCTTTTCTGGGCCTTGTTTGCTTGCATTGCATTAGTAAGGACCCTGAAGCACTGCAGTATTTTCATTTCAGTCAGGTTAAGGGTGACGAAGATTACACATGCATACTGATTTATGCCTTAAAGGCTGGAAATAGTGTCAAGTGTGATCTCAGCAGAGCTCTGCTCGATGACTCAAGTGCTCGGTACAGTGTTACACTCTCAGACATCAATCCTCATCCAGTAAAATGAAAACTCTGTCCAGAACATCGTTCAATAAAGTCCTGATCTGTAAGTGTTATTAGTTATTAATAAGATAATAATGGGGTTTTCAATGTTCACGCCAAAGCCAGAATCAAGCCATCATCAGGCTAAGTATTGTTGAAACACAAAGCAGCAAGCAGTGCCAGCTGCAAAGAGTTTTCCCTGTAAATGTGCACTTGATAACCAGTATATCTGCAAGCTACATTATGCACATACTTGTGTGCTTCAGAGAACATTTTGCTATGAAGGTCTTATGCAAAGAGGCAATATAACTGTCAGACTCATGTTTTTAAAGGCAGGTCCTTATGTTTGGAAGTGCTGTATGTCAGGAGTTCTTCTAAATTGCAGTGGATATGAAGCTGGCTGTTATCCTAAAGACATGAGGTAGGGTTTTTCAAATATTTCAAGCTCTGCACTACAATGAAGCCAGTGCCTGTTGACTGTTTTTAGCTCTTCTGCGAAAGACAAAATATATGTAAAACAAAAAGCAAAACAGAACCCAGAGAAAGTGATGTGACAGTAGACATTCCCTTGAGATATAAAAGGCCAAGGACTTGAACCACAGGCGCCTACAGTGAGAGTTACTGCTTCTTCTGGTGCAGGTGCCTTTCTCTCTGGTTTTAACAACATGTAGTCTGGATCTGAAAATTCTTTCCCAGCAGAAAGATTTTTAAAATCCATGTCCTATGAGCAGTATTAATTTGGCCTCAACTCCTCCTTCTTTCAATGAAAAAAGCCTGTAAATTCCCAGCTGAGCTGTATTTGCAGCATGCTGGGAAATACCAGAGATGGGAAGAACAACCCAGGAGCAGTCCAAGACTAAACACTTCCAACTGCATTCCGTCCTTGCCAGCACAGGGAACCAAGCAGTGTGGTTTGCTACTGACCAAGTGATTTTTGCAAGACTGCTGGAAGGGGTGGAGGGAATTCCTCTTTCAGATGCCAGTTGCAGCCATACAGTTCACTCTGAATCTTTTCCTGAAAGTTAATTTAACATATCTCATTAATAATGTCCAATTGAGTAATGTAGCAAGTGTTTCTAAAAGAGACGGTAACATACCAGACACAAAACCATTCATATCTGACTCAGTAATGCAACCTCAGACCACCCCTGTATCAATTAAATATTGTTACCCTGACACTCAGACTGAAGGAGCAAGCACATCAGCAAGCGCAGCTGCAATGCTCTTCCCCTGCTGTGTTTGTTCTGGCAGTCAAAAGAGGGCACAGAGCCTGCCTAACTGTCATTATAGGCCCTTGGATAAGTGAAAATTCACTTTTTAACACAACACAATGCCTATTCTTTTCTAATGAAGTCAAACAGGTTTGTAGCCTGATGAAAAAGCATTAAACTGAGGGAGAAACAGATTAAATAAGTTACACTGTACTCCAAAGTACACCTGTGACTGCAACTGTAATTGGTGGATAGACAGGCAGGCACTCTGTCAGCCCTGGAAATGGGTCATAGTGTTCTGGAAAAAGAACCAACAAAATTACTTAGAAGACAGCTTTCAATTCTACAGCTCTATCTATACCATGGAAAAATAGATTCAGGTTGATTATTCCTACCCTAAGACTTAATTTCTTTTGGATACATTCCCGAAACAGTCTCATCAGCAACAGCCATATTCTTATTTCTGCTTTATAGGCACTGGCTGTGTAGCTATGCTAACATAAAACCACCTGTATTTCCAGAAATCAATGTGAACTCCTTATATTTTATGGCTTTTGAGGAGAGATTCTGAATAAATTTTGAATCTCCTACTAATGTTTCACATTTAAGACCCATTGTGTGGAGTTTATTTGGCTTCCTTCTTCATTAGTTTTCAATGCATTAATCAAATTCTTAATCTAAAATTGGACTAAAATATACCTAAGGTCTTGGAGTGAGATAAATATGTTCCTTACAGCCAGCACTACAATGTGCTATCTAACAAAGTCTGTAAGTTTCAGGGGCCGGAACAAGGATTATCACCTTTTGTGTCTTATCTTCGCTCCCTAACAATCCCATGTCTGTGCTATATTGTTTTGGCAAAATGGGTCAATGGAAATGTCAAGCAGACACCAGTTTCCCAGGACAACAGAACTTCAAGAGTAATATGAGCTGGCATCTGAAGTTCTGGTTATGTCTAGTGCATGCACAAGCTTGTTCTGCATTTATTAATGAATACACAGTTAAATCTACACAGCTGTAAAATCACGTAGGACCAAAATCCAATTCACAAGGACAAAGCAGAATTAATAGTTTGTTTTCCAATTCACATTACATCCACATTGTATGATCTTCAGTTACCATCTTAGTCCATTTTCCTCCCTCCGCAGCCTATTTAACCTTGTGTCACCAGGGTAGCGTTTTCCTTCCCACTGCTGCACACTCCTCAGAGCACAGCATTATCAGTGCCTAATGTAAGTCTGAAGCTAGTAGGAGCCTGAATTGGGTGCAAAATGTGTGTAGATTGAATGTCTGTCAGACTTCAGCTGCCAAACACCGAGTCTTTACTGAACCCATGCAAACGGAGCTTTCTCTGTCGTACAGCTTGGTGAAATGCAAGTAGCAAAAGACATCAACCCAAACTAAAGGGCATCTGACCTCCAAATTTCCATTTCTACTCAGTGTATGTATAATGCTGGGCATCCTTCTTGAATCATATGACCTTAAGGTCCTTTCCAACCCTAACTATTCTATGATGCTATGATTCTATGATCATCTAGTTCCAACCCCCCTGCCACAGGCAGGGACACCTCACACTAAACCATGCCACCCAAGGCTTCATTCAACCTGGCCCTGAACACTGACAGGGGTGGAACATTCACAACCTCCCTGGGCAACCCATTCCAGTGCCTTTTTAATACATCTGCATTACATCTGTATTATATCTGAATCACTGCATTTTTAATACAGGGGAAAGCAACATAATGTCAGTGAGCTGGCACTCACTGAGGCAATTTGGTGCTGCAGAGCACTGAAAGTGCCAATCCCCCCTGAAAAGGGGTGTCATCTTACAGGAGTCTTGTCCAACCTCAAGCAGGAGGAACACTATCTGCCTGTAATGCACACCAAGGCCTACATCCAGAAACCCACTCAAGCAACAGAGAGGCCTTCCAATAACTTCAGTGGCTATCAGATTCTTATTTGGCAGTATATATTATCTTTGACATTTGGGGTGAGCATGACTGAAGGAAAAGGTTGAGGGCTTGTGGAAGACAAATGGCCTGTTGAGAGTTCTTCAATATGAAGACCGGCATAAAGAGCTGGAATACCAGCATGGTTTTCTGGCAATTATGTTTGTGAAACCAGTTTGGCTCTCTGCACAGTTATTACTGTTGCAGTAGCATTAAACATGATTTTGCATTAAGGCCAGTCCTATGACATAAAAAGCCAAAACTTAAGGCTGGTTTTCACTGCTTCTACAACAATCTCAGTGCCAGCCCTAACTCGTTACCAAACTCCCATAAGCACATTAAAGCTCTAATTTAAGATGAAGACCTCTGTGGGAAGCAGTGCTGAAGCCCAACAGAAGCCTCAGCCTTGTTACCACAGCCATGGTGGAGCAGCATGGTCAAGCCATCTGCTTCACATGAAGGCACACACGGGTCATTTCACCTCCTACGGAACGCACAGGCTTAGCATTGGCTGACGTCAAGTTTAATAATGGTGGTTTGACTTCTTAGAGATGTTCCTGTACGGAGCGGGCGGCAGAAACAAGAGGCAGCTTCAGCCGCCCCAAAGAGAGGAAGGGGCGCAGTAGCGCCAGCCCTGCAGCAGGTGAAAGCAGCACAGCCTCGTCACTCCACTGAGCATGCTCGACTCCTCCACATCCGCCCTGCTCGGCGGCCGAGAGGCGGGGGGGGGGGGGGGGGGGGGGGGGTGTCCGCATGGAAACCGGGAGCTCCCCAGTGCCTTTGCGTGCTGCGGGTTCCTGTGGGCAGTGGGTGATGGTGGTGATGGTTCTGCCTTGNCCCCGCCGGTAATAAGCCCCTTGCTGAAGGCGGCGTGCAGGACTCGCTGCCGCCATGAACCCCGGCGGCGGCGGAGGGGCGGCGCCGGCCTTCCCTGGCCCCGTGCAGTGTAAGTGCCGCTGCGCGCCCGCGAGGTATGCGCGCTCCGGGGCTCACGCGGCGGAAACCGAGTTGAGCGTAGGCCCCGAAACCTGAGTAGAGCATGAAACGGGCGGGAGCGGAGCCCGGGAACCTGGCTGCGGGGCGGGGGGGGGAACCCGGGAATCTGGGTGAGCACCGCCGCGGCTCCGGGTTAGTGACTTTGGTGAGCTCTGCGGAGCGACGCCGCGGCCGCTGGGCGAGTGTTGGCCGCGCGGGGCGGCGCGGACCTCCGCGGGACCCTGAGGCCTTGGGGGGAACGTGTCCGGTGGCACCGGCTGCCCGTTCTTATGACAGGCCCGCTCTGAGGGTCCCGCAGCGCTCAATAGGTCCGTGCAGGCCTAAGCAGGGTCAAGCCACCTTGGCACCGAAGGGGCTGTCCCGAGGCCAGGGCGCTTGGTCAGTGAACGTCTGTGTGTCAGTTTGAGTGTTTTAATGCATTCCCATTTCCTTTGGACAAGCTCCTGACTACGCCTTTGCCCCCACAGTTCCTGGTGGCACCACCGTGCTGGTGGAGCTCACCCCCGACATCCACATCTGTGGCATCTGCAAACAGCAGTTTAATAACCTCGATGCCTTTGTTGGGCATAAGCAAAGTGGTTGTCAGCTCACTAGTGCAACGGCCGGGGCCACCAGCACTGTCCAGTTTGTGTCGGAAGAAACGGTGCCATCAACACAGGCACAGACCGCAGCCAGGACAATTGCTTCGGAGACCCAGACCATAACAGGTACTGTGGTGTTACAGACCAGCAGCTTGCAAACACTCAACTCATGCAAAGTGGCAGCATTATACAGCCCTCTGCTTGTGTGACCCCATCACACTAAACTAAAATCACAGTTTTCACATTAGTTGTCACATATCTGCAGGCAAAGGAAGAATAAGAAGTGGTGTGTTGCCATCTTGGTTTGGTATGACAACAGTTACTTAATTTGCTAATTGAGATACAAGTTTACTTACTTAGAGAATTGGTTAAATGTGATATGGTGCATAACCAAATTGTGCAAGCTAATTAAAATTGTCAATGCTTCTTAAATATAATCAAATTACTATGCATTTTATTTTTTTAAGAGTGCTCTTGATAGAAAACAGACACAGAATTGCTGTCAGGCACCAATCCAGGCCTTTTTATGTGAGAACACTGCATTCCCTAACATTGCTCCCACAACTAATTGGCAGGAAAAATATTACTCAAAATTTCTGCCTATGTGAAGGCTCAAGTGACGTCCTGATCCTGGAGACATTTAACTAAAACTAGAATTTTGTTCCATGTGTGAAGGTTTGCCCTTTTATATATAGTTTTATTTTATTTTATTTTGGTCTGGGACCTTACTAAAATCCAAATTATTTGAGTTTAATTTGGATAGACGGATTAAGCAGAGAATCTGGAAGAGCAGTGAAACAGACTGAATTCAGGGCTCACTTCCAGGAATTTTTATATTATAATCCCTGAAACTCAGTGTGGGTTTTGGATGAGTCATTTTTCTGCTTCATATTTACTCATCTTTAAAATGAGGGCAGTTATATCCCTCTGCCCTTTTGGGGTATAGCATTGTCTAATTGATTTAAAAGCTGCTGTTTGGCTGAGTTTGTTTCATCTGTTATTCTTGTGAGTAACAGCTAAAAACTGTATAGTTGAAAAACACTGAACTTTTTTAACAGTTTAAAAAAGAAAGAAATTGTTTACATGATACCTCTTTGACAATATTTGCCATATAAATAATTTGAGATTTCTTCCCTTTGGGCTGTAGCACAGCCAGTGTTAAACATACCTTTATTAATGTAATACCTGGACAAGCATCAGAAAAATAATGAACTGCTGAAGAAACAACAGTGCAGTCAGATAGGATTCAGGGGGACAGGTGGGCCTACATAGGCTTGTACTAAGTTCAGCATGGCTCATCTTGGCAGAATTTTCACTGATTGCAGGATAGCAAGGGAGAGAAAAAACTTTTTCCTTTCCCCTTCACCAAGGTGAGTAGGAAGCCAGGAACAGGAATTTTGCTGGAAAAAAGCAGAGTAGAGAAGTAATTAATGAAATTAGAAAATAATTAGGTTTTTCTGATTGGAGAAGTTAATGTTCTCAAATTGGCCTGTTTTATGTGTTTAGTTTCTGCACCAGAGTTTGTTTTTGAGCATGGCTATCAAACGTACCTGCCCAGTGAGAGCAGTGAGTCTCCAACTGCTGCTATTGTCTCTACTCCACCAAAACCACGATCAAAAAAATCCACTTCCTCACATACACAGAAGAAACTAAACTGCTGCTATCCAGGTAGGATGAGAACTATACTTTCTTCCTCTTCATTTTAAAATTGATAGATTTTGATAGTTGATACGATACACACAGTAGCTCTGTCTTACGCAGTTATAATGTGCAGAACCTGGAAGGCAATTTACAAAGCATGTGATGTACCACCATTGGTACCAGGAGTAGTTTTATTCTTGATTTTACATAGTGTTAGACTTCAGTCAGGTACTCTGGCAATGCTGCAGGGAGTTTGCTGCAGACATTGGCCTATGTCTACACCATAGCAATGTAACAGCAGAGTCTTGCTACCTTTTTGCTGTCATTCTTGTACATGAGAAATATTATATATGCATTTTGCATTATATGTTTTGTCTTTGGTCAGTTAACATTTTTATAAAGACAAATTGAACTGATGTATTTGAGACCTTAATGAGTAAAAAACATTCAATATGCAGAAAATGTGTGTAGAGATAGCCATGAAGTGAGTAGTCCTGTTAATGGTAGCAGAAGTTGCAGCCTCCTTCCACAAGTTTGCCTTCATTTGAAAGGCACGTTTCAAATGCATAGCATTTATTTCTGTACTCTGAAAATGTAGCACTTTCTGTCCACTTAGGCAGAATTCCTGAACGATGAGCTGTTACCAAAGTTCCCAGTTGCACTAACTTGAAGTTGTACGTGGAATTAATTAGTTCCCCCAGCATCCCCTGTATACTGTAAAGAGCATCTCAAATCCTAGGCAGAAATTCCACAGAATGTGTTTTAAAGCCTACAGAAAATGGTAATGTAGAGAGAGTGAATTCCCTCCTAGGGGAAGCATTAGAAAACTAAAGCTCATAGGTAAGCCGGTCACTGTTTTAAGTAGATGTGAGTAATCAAGACAGGGAATTCATTTTTGGTTAATACTGAATTTATAAGCATAATGCTGAGAATATGGTAGAATATTTTTATTATTTTGTTACATTTTCCTTGAATTTCATGATCTTGATCTTACCATTGCCAGGTTGCCAGTTCAAGACTTCCTATGGCATGAAGGATATGGAACGTCATCTACGAACACATACAGGTTTATATAGTTGCTGTATTTTATTTTTGGTTTGACTTTTTTGCCAAAAGGTATTTTCCCACAAAATAAAGTCTGTGTAGATAGGATGTACATGTATGTCTGTACTTGTATTGTAGTTCTCTGTGCCTGGGGAATTGTCCTTTGTGGGTAAGACATACCCCATTATGGGCGGTACCACTCATGAACACTGCACTGATTTAAGGCACAGTTAAATTTCTGAGGTGCAGACCATGTGTTTATCAGGGTGCAGTGTAGTGGTGATGCATAAACCTAGTTTCTTCCTCATGTGGAACAGTGATTCCAGCATTTTACCTCACTTCCCCCTAAACTGCAATTTCAGGTTGTAAAGGGAGAGAGTTCCAAAGGGTCTTCTAAATATGTTGCACTTGTGTATGCAGCCTTCTAAAGCATAGAAGAGTTCCTGGCTAATAGGATGGCTGCTGAAACCCAATGTCCAGCTTTTAAAAACTGGTTCCAGTTCTGTTAAGTGCTAGTGTGTGCTTTTTTTTTTTTATTGCAACAACATCCTTATGGTGCAACAATTCATGTGCTGATGCTCTTCTGTTTGCTTCAGGAGACAAGCCCCATAAATGTGAAGTTTGTAATAAGTGTTTCAGTCGTAAAGATAAGCTGAAGATGCACATGCGTTCTCATACTGGGGTGAAGCCTTACAAATGTAAACACTGTGACTATGCAGCTGCTGACAGCAGCAGCCTCAACAAGCACCAGCGCATTCACTCCAATGAACGTCCTTTTAAATGCCAGATCTGTCCTTATGCCAGCCGCAACTCCAGCCAGCTAACTGTACACCTCAGATCCCACACAGGTAAGTTTATACTAAAATTCAAATCTGCAAAGGTTTGAAGGTCATAGGAAAGACCTTTTTTTAAAAGGTATACTGGTGTCAAGATTGCAGAAAGGGCCTGTTTGAATTCTCAGAAGCACTTAGGCATCCAACTTCTGTGAATCTCTTGGGCATAGAAGCTAGTAGGGCAATACAGCTATACTAAAAATACCTGGAAGCAATCAAAAGACAGATCTGATTCTTGGTAGATTTTTTTCTAAGCTGATTTTGAAACTATCTCTTAGATCCTCTCAAACCAGTAGAACTGTAGGATCTACTTGATCGATTGATTAAGAGATAAAACAACCTAGGTTCCTCTTTACATCTCTCAAATCAGGTCCACTATATTAGATATTAGAAACACTAAAATTACCTTATAATTAAACTAGTTATATCAGTGTAAACTCAGCTGCATACTTTAGTTTTTCTTGCATCAGTAAATTAGAAAGTAATTAGCAACTTAAGTTACATCATTTTTTGACCTTTGTTTGTGGTACCTGTCATTTGTAGACTGATGGACATTAGCAATGTCATATGAGCAGCCAGAACTATGTTCTGCCCGTTTAATTTTTGCTCTGTGGCTAGGAAGCTTTAGCCTTCAGCCCTGTAAACATTGTATTATTTTATATGTGCGTTGTTTGCCTTCAGTTTCATTTTAATCAGATTTCCCTTTTATAGATTGTTCCTAGAAGAGATTTCCTGTAAAGATACTGCTTTGTAGTTGTCTTTGTATGTCGGTTTTCACCTAATCCAGGGTACCAAATTAGTTCTTGTTTTGTCTGTTATACATTTGATTAGTTTGGTGAATTTTAGCTGCAAGGTGGCTATGGTTCAGTGATTACTAGATTAGCTTTCAACCTATCCTACATCTGATTCCAAATTCAAGTACTAAACAACATTAGTTCAGTTGTGTGCAAGATGGGATTTATTTTGAGTCAATAAAAGAAAGAAATCCCTTGTGCATTGTGAAGGAGGGCAAGGTTAAACCAGTCTGTCTCTAGCAGAAAAGAATATTTTATACTTCACAAGTCTGCTGTGATGGAATAGGTAGGACTGTCAGGCAGTTATTTACAGGTTTCCCTCTTTCTATTGCTCTATAAGAAGATGTGATGGTCCGTCAAGATGGTATGGGTTGTTATGAAAAGTTACCTGTTAGTAAGCACACTAGGCAGAGAATATGGTACTGCATTTTCCCCATGTCATACAAGAGCATGCGTGCTTGTACGTTTGTGTACGTGGCCCAGCATGCTTTGAATTTGGCTCTGAGAAAACCTGCGAATGATCATGATTCTCTTGTATTTCCAGTAGAGTTAGATTTTTGTGGCATTAAATATTGCAATAGTTGTGAAGCAGTTTAGGCTTCCTTTTGTCTTTCTGGGAGATCAGTCTCATGTATCATAAGCAAGTGAATTATGCTGAAATTAAGCCTGTCTCTTCCATTTCTCCAAAATAAAGCCTTTTTCTTTAAAAGGACTTTTTTGATTCCCTGAAAAGTGGCACAGGAATTTTGAAACTAATCATTTCATCCTTGTTAGGTTACAAAACTGTTAAAATTAGTCATACTCTAGAAGGTTGAGTGTAGTCTACATTGCTCAGAGTGAGATTATCTACATAGCATTACTTGTTGAAGTACTCATCTAAAGATTAGTTTCCTGATAGTCTGAATAAAACCACTGTTACAACCAATAATTCCAGGATCACTCTTCTTTATTAATTATGTCCGAGTCAGTTATGTATGGGCAGAAATGTAAAGAAATAAATGTAAAGTTATAGACCACTCTTTAAATAAACAGAACCAACATACTTTGCTATGTTCAGTAAAATTACTAATTCTTTTTCATATATTGTGCTACCCTGCATGTGAAAATTAAGTCATTGAAATACATACCATGCCTTCATCAGCAAAGTAGATAAAAAGTCAGTAGCTGAGTGTGCAGCTGAGATTGTAAAATAAATGAGATGAACAAACAGTGCATCTTCATTAATAAAATCTGTTTAATATAGATAATACACCATGCATCTCAATTATTAAACAGATACATGGATTAGCACAGTAGGCCACAACTTGATTTGAAAAATACGCAGCTAAACCAATGACATATGTAGCTGGATAAGCAAATTATGCAGAATTATACAGCTATCACAAACTCTATAAAATATTAACTTGTAAAATAAATCAGGCATTTGCAGTTTGATTATTAAAGAAGATAAATGCTTGCGGAAGTAAGTACACTCTCATTTTCCTTCTCTCACCAAGGATGTCTTAAAACCTAATAACACAATTCTTTAATTTTTTCAAAATAACATCTAGTTAAAGATTTCATGCTCAGGTATTCTACGTATTTAGGTTAAAGAAGAAAACCGAACAGTTACTTAGTTGGGTAGGTAGGTTTGCTTTGAATTTTTTTCATTGACTTCAGAACAGACTTACCAGGTCTTTATTCTGAGAACTGATCATGGACTAAATAGAGCTACAGCTTCATTTGCTCCTGCGTGTCGTGACACAAGCCTGCAAATAGAAAAAATGCAAAATAGTGGCTTGGTGGTTGTTCATGTAGGTAGTCTGACATAAGTAGACTTACAGAGCTCTTGCAGATGAGTATGTTCATTTTTCATGTTTTATCAGTTAAGAATTTGACCTCACTTTCAACTACTATTGTTTGGTTTCTGAATCAGCATTGCTCTCAGGGAAAAAAAAAAGGAAAAAGTCACTTGTGACTATTTTGTGTACTTGTTTGCATGAATCCAGACTGATACTAGATTTTATTGAAGTGATCTGTGGAATATTATTAGGTTTTTCTTGCCAGCTAGTCTAACTCGCCATGTGAACAAATGTACAAGAAAGGCAGTAAGGCATACATGGCTGAGCAGTAAGCCTGGTGCCCATTAAGCATCTGTTTCTGCAGTGGCCTACCATTTACCTAGTTTAAAGTTAACCTACAAGCTTTCCTGTAGATCCTGTGGTAAACCCAAGACATGGACATGTTTATATTGTTTTCTTAAGCTTCAAAAATACAGCAGCTGCTACAGTGGTTTTTTATTAATTTTAAACACTAGATGAGATACACAGTTGATGAAGAGGAGCAAATGATAAATTTCAGTCACTTTCTGGAGCATGTTGAACAGTTTTACACACAAAATGCATTAAAAATGGAGAATGCATCAAAGATGCAGACATGAAAAAGCAACAGATGTTGTCAGACATGCTTATGGAGTGTTTGCCCACAAATACGTCAGACAAGGTCATAAATATTGTGTCATTAAAGTTCTCTACATCTTAAAAACCTTTTGGGAGCTTGCAGGTATTTAGAACACATCAGCTGTACATAATTCATTACAGCATTGGTATCTCCAGTGGATCTTGGTGTCTCATCTGTAATTTGAACTGTGGTTCTTGTTGACAGGAGATGCTCCTTTCCAGTGTCAGATGTGTCCTGCTAAGTTTAAAATCAACTCAGACTTGAAAAGGCACATGCGTGTGCATTCTGGTGAGAAACCTTACAAGTGTGAGTTCTGCGAGGTCCGGTGTGCCATGAAAGGAAACTTGAAATCACACATTCGTATCAAACACAGCATGGAAAATACTCTCAAGTGTCCAGAGTGTGAATTTCAGTGTGGAAACAAAACAAGCCTTCGGCACCACATAAGAACACATCAGCCTGAACAACCAGTGAAGTGCTCAGAGTGCAACTACTCTTGCTCCAACAAGGCAGCTCTGAAAGTGCATGAGCGCATTCACTGCAAAGATCGTCCCTTCAAATGTGAATTCTGCAGCTTTGATACCAAGCAGCGGAGCAACCTGACAACTCATGTGAGGAAAGCTCATGGTGACAAAGTCAAGACCAAGAAGCAAACTGTGGAGAAGAAGGAAGGAGATAGGCCAAAGCAAGGTGGATCCAGGCAAGTTGCCAAATTGGATGCCAAGAAAGCATTTAAGTGTGACTTGTGCGATGCTTCTTTTGTCCGAGAAGATTCTCTTCGGAGTCATAAGAAGCAGCACAGTATGTATAATGGATCTAAAAATAATGAACTGGCTGTTCTACAGCTCCAGATGGATCCTAGTCGGCAGACCAGCGCCCCAATTACTGTCAGTCATCTCCAGGTCCCACTTCAGGCTGCTCAGGTTTCTCCATACAGTGAAGGAAGGGTGAAGATCATTGTGGGACACCAGGTACCTCAGACTAACAGTATTGTCCAGGCTGCATCAGTGAATGTCGTGCCTCCTACGTTAGTTAACCAGACTCAGGAAGACCTCTCAGCCAACAGCCGCCTGCAGCTTTTGGGCCAAGTCAGTTTGTTAGCACCACCTCCACCTCCTATATCTCAAAGTGAAGCTGGGCCTGTGGCACAGCCAACAGTTCTTCTCACAACCCATGACCAAAGCGACGGAAGTGCTTTACATCAAACTCTGATTCCTGCTGCTCCTGTCAGTAGTCATGAGGCTTCAGCAAACCAGGCTTTCATCACGAGCTCTGGAATCAGCTGTTCTGACTTAGAAGGCCTTAATGCTTTGATACAAGAAGGAGCAGCAGAAGTGACTGTGGTTAGTGATGGAGGCCAGAGTATAACAGTGTCCACTTCAGCTCCCCCTCCTATCTTTTCTTCATCCTCTCACACAGAAGCCCCCAAGCAGACCTATTCTATCATTCAGAGTGGAGCCCACACAGCTTTGCTGTGTCCAGCAGACTCCATACCAGATTAGTCACAAAGTACTATTACTAAACAAATTAAATCTCAGAGGCAGTGCTGAATTCAGCAGAAATGTGTAAGATAGAAGTGAATGCAGGATTTGTCCTACAAAGCTAAATACCTTCCACCTACGCATTTTACTTTCTGTACAGAGAAACATACATCTTGTATGTGAAAAAGAGGATGTGTGTATTTATGTGCCTCTGAAGTCAGAGGCTGTGTTCATTGTAAAATCTGAGCAGCGAAGCAACTGGTGAGAATTTCACCAAGCAGAAGGCTGCCTGGAATGATTCGTGTGTTGTTCTGGTTAAAGTAACAAAGCCTCCCTCACTTTATTATAAATGACCTTCACAGTGGACTCATTCTTTCATGCATACACAAAAATAGTCCAAGACATTCTGAAGTTTAATTGAAGTCTGTTTCAATTACATGCTATGTATGCATTAGGTGTACGTGGCTGATTGTTGATCTGTAAGAAATGTCTACTACTGGATCTAATGCAGCCTCAGAAAAAATTAAGGGGTCTGTTCCTTATTATATGTAGAAGTTCCTAGTAGCTGGCACTGAATCAGGAAATGCTAATGCAGAAGACCAGGCGACCATTTTTAGAAAACAAAAGAATCTTGTCTGTCCATCAGTAACCACTAACTTTGTTAGTAAGAACACTATTGAAATCATGTATGTGGCACAGTGATCGCTGTCAGAGGCACCTGTGTTTTCAAGAGCAGAACAATTGCAAATACATTTTTTACAAACTCTTCTTAAATTTTGTGCTTATTTTGGTGCTGCCTGTTTGTAGTTGCATGAGTGGTAAAAGTGCATTATGTTTTGGCTCTGCCCTTTTCAAGTTAAAGAGGAAGAAGGAAAAGTTTGAAGGAGGAAAATCTAAATGAAAAATTTAAGTTTCAAATCAAAGGTCATGAAACTCTAGTATAAATTCAGATTGAATCACAGTGAGATAGTATGTCATCATTATATGATGTACATTTCTATAATGAATGAAATCTAGGCTGTATTTTGAACTATGCAATATTATAGTCCTACCTGGAGAGCATTCCTGTATTGGTAGTTAATGTATCTTCACTACCAAACTCTCTGGTCTGGAGAACCGACACTCAACTTGAGAAAATAGATGGCTCTGTAGGTGCTTGGATCTGTGAAAACCAGACATCATTTAACAGGCAGACAGCATCCCAGGGGCAGTTGTTAACATACATGAAGACTGAAAAGAGACTGTTACCAAAACCAGCTCTGAGATTCCCTCTTGGGGAATCAAAGTAAAGATAAATTTCAAAGTGTTTGCTAGTGGGAGACATTGAATGGTTGCTTTATGTACTAGAAGCATGCTTGGAAAACATATAAAGATTATCTAATTAGAGCCACTTTCTGAGTAGTCATCATGTTTGAAATCTTTAGCTTGATCAGACTTAATTTTGTGTAGATGGGGTGCTCCCTGCTCCTTCCCTCTGTGGTTTGTACAGTGTAAGGCTTCCTGCTGTTCAATGCCGAGTACGAAAATGCAATCATAATTCTCAGGTACAGTCGTACAGGCTGTTCTTGAAAATGTGACCTTTGATTTTTGTTGAAATAAGGGTTGTTTGTACTTGAAGGCTCCAGTTTCACTGTCATTATTTATGGGAAGCAGTGTTTTTGAAAATCCATATCTCTTCTGCCTTCCAAATCCTTGATTTTTAATGTTCTTTTTTTTTTTTTTTTTTTTTTTTATTTTTTTTTGTTTTTGTTTTTTT
>NDXB01022649.1:81553-111655 GCA_002631895.1 Agapornis roseicollis
TTTTTTTTTTTTTTTTTTTTTTTTGAAAGTTGTGTTGGTTTTGGGATTTTGGTTTGGCTTGGTTTTACAATCTAGGGTTTGATTTGAACTGTCTGACACTGTGCCTCACACTTGAGGATATCGGAAAAGACCACACTCCAGTGAGAGGAAGAAACTTCATAAATGATTAGTTAAAAAGGCATTAGTAAAGACTTGTTTCCTAGCCCCATGCTGCATTGAAATATGAAGCAAAAGTTCTGAGTTCACCTACAGTTGTATTTCAGGGTTTATTATTTCCTGCACTTGTTCAACTTTTCTGGTGATAACAAGTTGGTCTCCTGTTAATTATCTCTTCTCTACAGATAGGTGATTTAAGGAGCTGACAAGACCCAGTTCCAAGTCACTGAGCACACCTGATTTTATATAAATTAGAAGTGGGAGGGGTTTTTACTACATTAGATGACTGCAGAACATTAATTGAGAACAATAAATTGAAAGCCCAGATACTCTGAGGTTTAACAATGGCATCACTGTTTTGTGGCTCTCCAGCCACTCTTCATTGTTGTGCCTATAGCACAGACCAAATCATTACATTTCAACTACTTTGAGACTACTTGTAATGCCCTTGGAAGATAAAAGGCATCACAGGTAAGTGCTTGATCCTGTTAGATGTGGTCCAGGTTGCAAATGGTCGCTGGAGTAGCGTAGCTCAAACACTTTGTTATCTTTGAATTAAGATGATTGGCATGGTAGCAATACTTCACTATTACTATTTCCATCTCCAAATGTATGTTTACATATGTGTGTGATCTAAATCATCAGGCTGTGTACAGCATTTCTGTGCATCTGGCCAATAGTTACTGTAAACACCAGTGAGAGATGGGAAATTCAGTCCTGTAACAGTAAATACCCATTTTTCACCCAGCTTACAGTGGTTCTAGACCAGTTGCAGCACACACGTTGCAGGGGAGGGGATACTTCCGCAGAAGCACAAGTGCCTGGTGGGGCTGAGCTGCCCAGGCTGTGGCACTTGTGACCCACAGCTGAGCTGTAGGAGAGGGGAAGTTCAAGTCTATGTGATCTGCAGAGAGAGGGGGCTCCTTCAGGTCATCTCAGTGATCTAGGACTGTTCCACCAACAGTTACACTAGCGTGGAAAAGTAGATGGTAAACTACAACCAAGATCAAACAGATGGGTCAGGTGGACAGCTTTTTTCAGCTTTTTTGCTAAATTATAATACTGAGCAACACAAATGGTGATAACAGTTCAATTCTCAGCTTTCAAAACCTGTGCTAGGTCTTTGCATTGGATTAACCAGTCCACTGGTGATCTAGGTTTTAATACTTATAATTACATATTCTTTCTTTTTTGTTAGACAAAAGAATATAAATCAATCTGACCTCACATACTTGGTTTTGTCACTGTTTTGTAACAAGTGTGCCTCTGTATCTGCTTGCTTACACACTGTTTCCCCAGTATTTCTAGCTGGTTGATTTTATGAAGGCTGGTGATCTCAAGGATAATTATGTTCTAATTTCTACAAGCCACATGGGTAAGAGAGTTTAAGTCATGTCACAGACCTGTAGCTTTCCAAGTGCTTCAGCTGGACAAGAAAGATAGGAGCTGGTGGACATGTGTTGCTCTGAGTTGAGAGCTGGTGGCTGTGCATTGCCACTAAGGGGTGATAGTCTTATTAAGTTTGAGGCAATTAGACTTAACTGCTGATGCTGGTGGGTATGGTGGGCAGACTTTCAGTTGTACGAAATTGTACCAAGCCTAAAAACTTGTAAATGCAAATGTACTACAATTTGGCAACTGAAAAATATAAAAAATCCACATTAATGTTCATAATCGTTGATAGAAATGAATGCTGCATGCAGGGTTTCATGAGCGTGTTTTGTGTCATCTATAGGTGGTGCTGGAGATCCAGATAAACTTTTAACTTCTGCTTGGTGATGTTTCCTGTGTAAGTTTCCCACTTTTAATTCTTTGCCGGGTAAAAACATTTCAAAATCCACTTTTATAAGACGTTGCAAAAAGCTCAGCTGTAAAACCTTACTTTCACTTAAGGAATAATGGAACAAATAAAAAACCTACAGAGTTTTCTACTCTTAAGATCCCCTGAAGCAGATCTGTGTCCAAAACCGAATCTCACAGTTTATGTTCAATTGCTCATTTTTAACTCCCTGTTAATTAATTTTACTCCGTACATCCTTTGCAGCTGCAGGATTGTCGTGCACTGCAAGAATGATGCAAAATGAGTGATTTGACAAAGCTGATGGTTTGAACTGCAATTTATCTGTGTTTGCACTTGGCCAACAGACCTGCACCCAGGGGATGCCCCACCGAGTCCAGGAATTTCATGTTCAATCTAATGTTGCACTCAATGTTACACAGCTCTGTTATCTGCATTTCAGTTTCACAAAAAGGCTTGTTTACCTTTTAAAATAGGAAACCAGTAGATTTGTCGTATTGTAAAGACTAACCTTCATTGTGGTCCTGTGTGTGCCTCTAAGATAAACAGGAAAGATAACAAAATGGTGTGAATGAATAGACAAAGCTTAGTGCTGCTTCTTCAACATTGTTTAGCTGATTGCATTATGTTTAAGTGAACAATCTAGAGACTTCTTTCCACCACCCTAAAAAAGAAGCTGATAACCAGGGCTAACGTGGTGGCAATTGTTTGGGTTGTGGTTTTCAGTTTTCCAACATTCTGGCTTTATTTCTGTGTATGACAGTAATGGTCTTTGTGTTTTAGAGCTGGCAGAAGCAGATTGTTTTAATCTGATATTCATTTAATATGTTCTTCAAGTTATCAACAGGACTATCCCTTGAGAGAGCATGGTAATTCATAACAAGTGTCTCTTGTACAGCTTGCTTTCAAACATATGGTAAATAAATTGTATACCTTCCTAGAGTCTGCCTTAGCCTCAATGCTCTGTAGCAAGTTGTCTCTTTCCCAGACAACATACTGAGATGGATTTTGTTCCTTTTGCCCGGGGACCTCAAGGATAAGCACCGAGCCTTATGGTGCATGTGGCATACAGGGGCTGAGCAAACCTGGCTGCTTCTCACTTCTGCTCACTAGTTACAAAATGGATGATGTTTACACAGAGTTTTACTGAACTGGCTCTAAGAGACAAATGTAAAACTAAGTATTCCATAGTTAGCTTCGTTCAGCACAGGTTTCATTCTCTGCAGAGTCTCATGCCTTCCATAAGTTGCTTTTGGGGTCCTGATTGTGAGTTTACAGTGTGTTACAGTCTTTCTGCTTTTGTGCATGTGAATTCCTGTGACTGCTTAAAGAAATGGGGTTAAACAGAGCAAGACCCTTAGCTAGAACACTAAACAAGCAGTGGTGCATAGCATGTATGCATCTCACATAAAGCAATCCCCTGCTCTTGTATACTTCCAACTGGGTTGGGTTTTGTTGTTACTCTGTGACACTGATTTTTAAAACCAGACCCAAGTATTACATGAGCAGAGACTTATTCTTTGCACGAATGTGCTTTTCCTTCATGTTTTTGTGATGTAGAAGCATGCAACAGGGAAAGAAAAATCCGAAGTCCAAAGAAAAAATGGTCTTTACTACCTTTAACTGTTTGGGGTTGGCAGTTATTTGTGTGAGCTCCTGCACTGTGTCCCCAGAAAGATGCCGTTTGAACAATAAGCCAGCAGCACTCATGATTAAGGCCTCTATCAGTGTTGCTGCTTTCTTTTATGTGGTTTTCATAAACACTTTAACTGTCATTTGCATCAAAATGGCAGATTCCTGCTCAAAACTAGCAACAATTTGTCCCATGCACGGGGGGGCGGGGGGGGGAGGACGTGGAGGCGGGGGGTGGGTACTGGATATGCAGATGCATCAGGAAGCACTCCCTGGATGAGTGAATGGGATCAGCTCCTCATGTGAGGTGAGACCTAAAAGCAACAGAACTTGACCCAAAACAAGCTCCTTTGAGATCTGGGGGAAAACCAAACTTATATTGAATACACATGATTTTTACAATTAAAAGTTGTAATCAGAATATTTCCCAATCATTTTGGCAGAGCTGTTTATTGCTGTTACGCTCTGACTGCACTGAAAAGTACCTTCTGTTATGGGGTTTTAAATTGTTCTTTAGAAATGTTAGAATCATGCCAAGACATTTTTCTCTAGATTGCAAACAACTGGGGGAAGGCTTCTCTTTCAGATATATTTGTTCTGTATTTCTGATTCTTTAATTGTGTTTGCAGTCAAAAAATATGGTTGTCCTTTTTGCAATGTGGTGCTCTGGTGTCTGTAAAAATATTTGCTGTGTCCTCAGTGGAAAGGCTTCTATCCTGTAATTTCAGGAATATTGACTGGATACTCTAATGGCTTTTTACATCTGTAGCTGGAAAATCTTTAGCCTTGTTATTTAAATTTTAAGAAGGGAAACCAGTATTGTTAAGAGAAACTGATGTCTCCTGTCACTTACCCCAGTGACCTTTCATAAAGTGATAAAGGTTTCTATAGTGACCTGAGGAAATAATGTCTCAGGTATCATTGTGAATTAAAAGTCTGTTGCAGGAAAAGCTTTCTTTTCTCTCTCAGGTATCCTGTTATGCTTTTGTCTTTATTCCAGTTGCTAGACACAGAGAAGGGCTCATAAAACATACAGTATTTGGTTACATGGCTGTCTTTCATCTTTTAGAGACTTCACAATGCTTCAGGGAAGTAAAAAGGCCCATGACAAAGCAAAGTTGGATTTTTTTTTTTTTTTTTAACGCTATATACCAGTAGAGTAGGAAATAACATTTTTGGTCAAGGTTTGCTGCTGTAATTCCACTGAATTCTGTTATCAGATAACTTACTCCATAACCTTCATGAAGTGGGTTTGCTTCTATAAAAAAACAAGAATTCTGTATTGCTGCAGATTCATTTTTGGCAGAGGTGGTGTGGAATTGCTCTAGTTGTATTTGCACCTTTTAAATGTTGGTCTCTGAAAGAAAGTACTCACCCTCTGCCTTTTCTTAATGCAGATCATAACTTCATACTTCAAATAAGTCCCCGCTTACTCTTGCTGGCCATATTTAAATATTATATTAGTAATACATATTCAGTGGAGTAATGCTGCTGAGTTCCCCACCTGGAGAAGATGACATGTACCTCAAAAGTATATTATAAGGACAAGAATAACTTGGATACCTCAGTGGTGAGCAAGATGCAAATACCTAGATAGATACTGGAGATAGTCACATCTCATGATGGCCTAAAGGAAAATCTGAAGGAACAGGAATGCATAAAGCTAAACTGCATAATGCGCAGCAGTCATAATTAATAGATTAAAGTTCTTTGTGAAACATGCTTTTTTATTTTAATAAAGGAAAGGGGCTATAAATGGTGACACAGTTTTAGAGAAACAACAGCGTAAGATGCCATGTTAATGCCATGTTAAAGTTGTAAAGCTAAAGAGGTGATAAGAATGTACCATGTTTTTAAATTTTAACAGGACTGGTGTAAAGCTTAAATAGGAGCTCTTTTGCTCATCTCTGCCTCTATTGGATCATTCTCTTAAGTAGGTATGGTTGCCGGGGGATTATGAGAAAGTTGGCAATCCTTGCTCCTTCTGAAAAGTTCACGATTTGTCTTGTGAATCACTTTGCCTACACAGTGTTAGATTTTGCTTTTGTTGTAAAATCATGTAAATCAGCCACTGATGCAACTTTCATTGCCTGGAGATGGGCATGATTTTTTTCCTTAAAAAAAAAAGCCTGCCAGCAAAATTGCTTTTTGGTGATGACTGTGCTTGAAAAGTGCTCTGCAGGGGCCCATTCCCAATTGATTATCTTTCACAGCTAATAGCTTCAAAGGCTATTTGGTGGACAGTCCAGTTTTACATTTAAATGTAAATCTTGATAGCCTTGACAGACTGATGATCAGAAAAAAGGGAGGTAAAAACAGTAAAATAAATGTACAGCTGGTATAACTTTCACCAGCTCCTCCAGGGCCAATTGTAGTAAAATTAAAGGGGTTACAGTTTGACAAAGCTCTTTAGAGTGGACAGTGAGTGAAAACTTGCCTCAAAAGATCTAGCATTAATAAGTTGCTAAATAGCGTGTCAGCCTGAAAAGTTCAGTACAGTGTCAATGGCTTCCATTTGTGCTTCATTTGAATTCAGGAGTAAAGTTCAAAGCACTGAAGTCACCTGGGTAAAGCCGATCTTTTTGATGAAGCTACAGCAGAGTTGTCTGGCAAACCAGGTTCACGTTTGCAGCTAAATCCTCATTGCAGACTCAGTGGCATCAGCATGACATGTTGGTTGGCCACCAATGTCCTGCAGCGTGGGAGAGGTGGTTCTACCCTTCAGGCCCAGGAATAGGAGCAGTGCTTCTCCTTGGTCCCTACTTGGATGGACAAAGGTGGTGTCTGGATTTTGACAGACCTTCCAGGTATGACCAAAGTGGCGTGGAGGTAAAGCAAATGGAGGTGGCAGGAGTCTGGTTCCCCAGTATCATGCCAACTGCCCCATTGCTTTTACAATCTGTCTGGTGCTTTGGTGTGGTAGGGTGGGTGCTACTTTGCTTCTTTGACCCTTTCCCTGACCCTTCCTTCCACATTAGTATCAGATCACAGTTAGCATGTCTGTTGGCTTCACTGCCTGAACTGCTCAGGACTCTGAGTCCTGTGATGTATTCACACATTAACTGCACCATGTTGAGAGAGAAAAGCACTCACTGAGGATGGAGCAAGCAGTTAATGCCATCCTGTTGGTAGGAACCCTGGGGAAAGGCTCTTCACAAAAGAAAACTACTGAAATCAAAGGCTGTCCAGAAGTAACTGAAGTTTCTTACTTCATTGCCATCTTGTTTAATTTCTGGTGTGCTCCAGGACCCCTTACATAGCAATAGTTAATATGGTTTTGAACTGTTTGGTTGTGTGAGTCAGCAATGAGTCCTTGACCACAGGAACTGCTTGGAGGGTTACAGATGCAACCACTACTCTGGTCCTGATAGTCAACCTCACCATCTGCTCCCCATTGCTTACATAAAGCACTCTGAAACTGTGGTCAGTGAGTAGTGATATAATAATGTTGTCAAGGAGCTGTAATCTCAAACTGTAATCTCAGACTGAGCCACTGACCATTGCTAAGCACCAGTGTGAGTGCTGCTGGTGCCACAGGCCATGAGAGAAAAGGTGGACAAGGAATTCCTCATCTCCAAATCTCAGCAACTGTGAGCAGGTACCTTCTTCTCATTTTTTAGTCTTTGTTGCTATGGAAACTGAGCCACAGACACTGGCTCCTCTCTTTCTCCCCCATAGTCCTCATGTCCAAACACTTGGGAATACCAGTTAACCACTTTCTAGCATTTTCCAGACTGTCAGAGGAAAGAAAAATAAGGGACAAAAAGGGAAAATATTCAGCATAAAAACCATTGGGAAACAGGAGATCAAGGAAGGAAAGTCTGTCTATCTCAAATTAAAATACAAGGTAAAGAATTAGGGATAGGTGATGAAGAAATAGAAAAGAGGTTTAGCTTCAGCAAGGGCTGCTGCAAGGAACACTCCACAAAAAATGCTCCTTGCTTTTTTATACCAGTTTCTTGAGTCTGTGGGCTCAAGATGGTTTGTACTACTGCAGCCATAATAATACCTGGCATGGCTCATCCATGCATAGCAACAAAACCAGCAGCTGTGTAAGAACTGCACCTTGCTGATGCCTCCAACCTAGTCGTGGGGCTGTTTAGCTACGTTGGTTCCCACATGAAGTGAGCAGCAGCCTCTGGACATTGAGCTAAAGCCAAAATGTTTGAGGTAGAGAAGGTGAGAGGGGCAGACCTTGCACTTCTCTCAATAGCAAGTCCTTTGAGGGAAGAGAATGCTTTTGTTTAAATTTTACTCCACTGGCACAATATTCCTATGTAACAGAGTAAAATTCATCCAAGCCTCTCTTTTCCTTTTTTCTTCTTTCTTTCTTTTTTTCTTTTTATTTCTTTATTAAAATGAAAAACAAACCAAAACCAAACCAAATAATAAAAAAAAAAAAGCAAGTAGTAGTAAATTGACCATAGTAAAATGGTATCAAACCTGTGCAAAAACCCACCTGCCTTTTGTTGGTCTTTCAGTCTAGGACCATAAATTAGCCTCCCTGCCAGTGAAATCATATCCTACTTCCAGTATAAAATTATAAATACGCATAAAGCATGTTGGCAAAACCCAGCACGTACCCCCCTCCTTCCCCTGCAGAATCCACTCCCAGGTTTCTATTTGGATGTACAAAGAGCCAGAAGATACAGAAATGTCACCCAATCAGCAACAGCATTGAAAAGAGCCAAAATTAAAAGGCTTATACCATGAGAGAACTCAAACTGTGGGATTTTCCTGAGCTTGAGCCCCTCCAGACACTGTAGTAGTGAATGTCCCTGATGTCATGGGAGCAGGCAGCAGATGGGCAGGGCCTGGCAGCAGCTCAGAGCAGGGAGCTCCTGGTACAGGAGCTGGCTGTGGCTCTTTGAGGAATACCTCTCTATGCAGAGACAGTGACTGAGGAATGGAAACCCAGGTGGCTCCTTGCAGAGCTACTGAGCACCAGCTCGTACAGAGCAGTTGCAGCAAAGTACTTAAGTTTGAATTAATCCTCTTTTCCTCCCTGTGTAGATAAGTCTTTAATAATAAATCCAACTATCAATCCGGTTCATATGAAAGGGTTTGATCTATAAAATCCATGTGCAGAAATACAAAGTTCTGTCTATATTAAGCTCTTGAATATATCATTTATGCGGCCACTGAACTTTGTAGGAATCTTTCCATTGACTTCACTAGGTTTCCTGTTAGATCCCTAGTTAAAATATGGTTTCTTATGGCTGGTACCGAAACTAGCAGTAATGCAAAAGAAAGCAGAAAAAGAAGTTGTTTAATTGTTCTTTTACCTTTGTGATGTGCCACCTTCCTGCTCTGGGTTAGGTTTTCAAATATCTGTTTCAGAAGCTGCTGATGCATGCATAATTGGTGTATTTGCATGTGCAAATGTCTATTATTTTCCATGTATCTTCACAGTACATAGTATGCATTCCATTTTTGCATTTGTTAAATAGAAATGCTTTGTCTTTCAAGGAAAAGTAGACCCTCCCCTCAATTCTTCTATTCAAGATGAGAACTAGCAAGCATTAAGACCAAAAGTAAAAAAACACACTCATCATTAAAGCGGTATTTATTCCTGCGTAAGAACCAGTTCATCCAAAGGTTTTCCATTTTGCACCTACCCATGCTGTAAAGATGTTAGTTTCTTTAAATCACAATGATTATCATTATTTTAGTTCATATTTAGGCAGAGATACCATAAACTTAAGAAAATTCCTCTCTCTCTTTCTGCATTGTTATTAGTGGAAAACAATTACAAACCACAACTTCTTTGAAGGGGACTTCCCCAAAACTTAATCCCTATTTCTTTTAATTTTAAAGATGCTCCATTTTAACATTGCATATAATTTTCTGTATTCATGCTTGGTAAAAATCTGGGTGTCCACTAATTTCATGTGCCCCCTGTCCTGCTTCTTTGAGCTAGCTTGTCTGAAGGAAGAAGGTATCACTATGGTAATTGAGAGCAGTTTGGCAGTGAGGGGTTAGTTAGCATTGCTGATGAGTTATGTCGCCAATACCAAACTGATTTCCAAGATAAATACAACACTGAGGCATAACAAAGCACAAGTTGTGGCCAACTGTCTGCATATGTGATCATCTTATAGTGATAATATAGCTTGGAGTTGCTTTTATCAGTAGCCCGGTGATGCATTTATTGTGGGGTTTTGAAAGAAAAAGTTTAAGACAGTGTGGCATTACCAGCTAAATTCTTTATTTGAGCTCCCAGTCATTGAACAAGTTGCTCTGTTGACATTGAATGAGTCTAAGAAAAAATTGAAGTAGTATAAGTGATTTGGTAGAAAAGCAAATAATTTGGCTTACAGTTACAGAAATAGAATGTGAGGCCCCTCAGTGACCACATCACCTTCTATGTACAAACAATTGATAATCTTATCAATGCAAAGTTGTCTCCATGCTGCATTTAAAAGCAAGTTGCCTTTATTCCAGGTTCCACTCCATTGAAATCTGCTATAAATACCTACTTTATAACACTGACCCAATATATAAATTGCTTAGTTCAAAAGAAAAGCTTTTTTGGAGAGGGGGGGAGAATGGAGTAAACGCAGTGTGTTGTAAAATCTAAGTGGTTTTATTGGCACTTTAAAATACCCTTTTATGCTGAACTCTATCTGCTCCGATTATATATAACAACAGTAGTTATGTATTAAAAATGTGTGTCAATAGTTCTCGTAACACTGTGATTTGTCATTTGTGTGCCAGAGGTCCCAACAGGCTTGACTGACAAAATCTAGCCATGGCTTAAAGGGATCGGACCCTGGGGTATGTTGTTTATCAGGTAAATTGATAAGAGTAACCATCTCAGTGATTTAAGTCAGAAACTTCATGTATCAACCACAAAAAATCCTAATGGAGTCTGCACTTGTACACCTCTTATGGATGCCCATTGTTGATGTTGGTGGAGACTCCTAGACTGATGTAACAAGTCACCAGCCTGCATGGTGCAGGAGGTTCCTGTAGGAACTTATCAATGAAACAATAAATAAAATCTCTAGTAAAGATTGAGGAGCAAGTTTCCTCATATTTACATAGGAAGGTTGATATTCTCCTGTACTCAGTGGTTTAGTATATGCTGCCATAACTGTGTGGCTAGATGTCAGTGCTGATAGACCCTATGAACTCTTGCTCCCGAAACAACACCTCTGCCACAGGAGGTAAAGGTGTGTCTCACTCTGAGAAATATTCGACCTTGTCGTTTGCTTGGATGGTCTACTCAGAAGTAGCATACATCTGTTTGAGACTCTAGCCACTTGGACATAAGGCAAGTGATATCATAATTGCTTGCAAAGATCAGTCAAGCTTTTAGAAGCATGACTTTCAGACACTACTTTATATAAAACAGTGAATAAAGTTTCATTGCACGTGGTACAAGTGAAGCTGTCCTCAGGCAGCAGGTATTGAGCCTGTTTGTTCAGTGAAGAGAACCTCATTTTCTAACCCACTTGTTCTGCCTGCATGTGAATTCACAGGCTGTGAAATGAAACATCCCCCGGACAGCGCACTCTTTGAATTCTCTCAGCTGTATCGTACATAAATTATGGTACTCCGAGGCCAGAGGAAGTAATTTAATGCTGGAATTCTCAAAAGGTTTTGCCTGCTCATTTTGCTGAGGTGTAGCTATGTTATACATTATATATAAACAGCAACTTTTGAAAACCTCCTCCTCTTTGCAGTCATAACTATTCCCACAGGAATTCGACCAGTGACTTTATATTAATTGCAGAGTACTCAGTACTTTGTTTTCTTTTCATACCATGCTCAGCTGAAGCCCATGCTGAGTAATGCCTGCAGAGCTAGGCAGCTGCTTTTCACCCTCAGTGACAGTGCTTTGACCAACAGGCCACAACTGAAGAGCATGTACCTTCATTCTCTCTATATATACCAGCTCCCACCACCCTTGCAACCATGTCTTTAGGTGTATTTTCAGGTCCTAGTTCCTCTTCACTGCATACAGCAGTTGCTGAACAAATGCCCATGTATAATGCTTGTGCTCCCTGCAGTACAGCTTCCATTACTTCCTGGGGTAGCTGGAGTTAGTTTATAGAGCATTTGGTGCCCTACTGCTGCTCTGCTTCGTCTTAAAGAAAGCCACATTATTACTGGTGGTTAAAGCTATTGTGCTGTGCTGCAAGCTAGGATGATGGGAGAAAGTTTTCTGCTCTGGAAACAGCAACCTCCAAGAAAGAGCAGGATACAGCTGGGACCGGAGAGGTCAGGAGTTACCTGGGTAAGCCGCTTGGTTCTCACAGGAGCCCTGAGCCAGAATGGCTCTGGGAGGGAACATCCTGCCAAACATCAGTGGTGGCTGATACTGGAGAGTCCTCATGTGGATGGGAAGTTTGCAGAATTATCACTTTAGGGTGACAAAAATGGTCTTGTTCTATTTGTAAAGCACCTACTACTCTTTTAATGTCTTACAATTAAAAGGTAAAAGAAACAACCATTTCAAAACACTTTTGTTTTAAAACTCCATTTAGAACTTTGCAATCTAGACTGATGGGGATTGTCACAAAGGCTGGCCATCACTAATGAGGTTAATCACACCCTGCCTGCTCCATATCAGTGGAGGGAAACAGTTTTCTCCAGGGCTGAGTCAGAAGAGTGTCAGCTTTGACTCACCCATTGGAAGAGTTTCTCTCTCTCTCTGTTGATACACAGTGAAATTAAACCCATGAGTTTGAAGTTTGACTTTGCATATATTCCCTTTAAAGACAAAGAGATGTGTCAGACACTCCCTTCCTTTATCTATGCTGCTTAGTTTAGAGGCACTTTTTTTTTTTTCATTTTTAAAAATAGAAGGACTGTTAATTGTAGATTTTATTTATTATTATTAAAATAAGTTAAACTTTCTGTGTAAGCTGTATATTTCAACTCCAGTCTCTGGGTAACCAACATATTAACTAAGCAATGCTCAGGTGTTTCTGACTATACTATGTTGAGGAACAATGATGTACTGGTCCTTCTGTTATATAATAGAAAATGTATCCAATAAACTACCCAGCCAGTTCTGTTAGCAGCCTTAAGATGTCACTAACTGACTTGGCCTTGGCTTTTTCTGCTGGTTTGCAGGGAGCTGGGGCTGGAGGAGCGGAAATAGGCTGTTATTTTTAACACATCTCCCCCCTCCTACAGTGAGTGACAGACAAGGTGCTGATGTCAATTGGCTAGTGTTACAGGCATTAATTCAGTCAACTAAAAGTCCTTTCAGTTTCCATTTCCTTCTGCCTGTACAGCTAACCTACATAAATGGGAAGTGCAAGAAGAGAAGGCTAACACAGGAGCGGCTCGCTGTGCTGGGGAGTGAAGTCAGGCTCTGTGAACCAGCAAGCCCTGCATCTGCTCAGGGTGCTCTCGTGTGAGGGCCCAAGATGAACGCTTGCTTTCTTGTGAGGGTTGTGTTACACATCTCAGTGGTTTTCACTCCTCTTTTTCTTCAACCCCTCCTTTTCTGTTAGGTTTCACCGCCCTGTGCTCTGCCTTGCGCTGGGTTGCTAAAGCCCCTCCGTGGTGTGATCCTCCTCTTCACATGACTCAGGAGTCTGCTTATTATCTCCTGCTTTGCCTGCACAGAATCCTGGTTGTAATGCATTTCTTTTAGCAGCAGGGCTGTGATGGTTTGTAGTGCCTGTACTGAGATACTTGCAGTGAACAGGCATGGGGTATGGATGGGTGCAATTGGAGGCTGGTAGGAAACTGTTTTGTTAGAGGGCTAGTTTATACCTGCTTCTGGGCACATCCTTGCAGCTCCTGGCACTCAGGATGCTTCAGGGAGGTTTTTGGGTACCTGAATTAGACTTGAAGAGTCAGCCAAAGACTACTACAACCCTATTCCTTATCTGCCAAGCTGCTGTAACTGACTGCAAGGATAGGCAGTGGCATATCTGTGGTAAAATCCATTAGTATAAACCCCTGCAAAGAGGTTAATTCTTTAAAAAGGTAAAATGCTCCATGTTAGGTTAAAGAGGTAAAATACTTCATTTTACATTTGCAGTGGGACAAGAACATACTAAGCCAGCTGACGCATGATAACCAGTGCCAGACCTTGCACTGCTGATTATTTAGCTTGGTCTTGTTGGTACCATTCTGAACTTTGCCAAACTATGAGACCACTGACAACTTCCAGTGGTCTTTAAATTCAATCCAATAGCATTCATCACAGTGACATCCATATAGCTGGGATCAGTGCCAGAATTGTTTTTTCTGTTAACCATTTGGGCACTGCAAAGGCTAGAATTTAACATGGAATTTCTACTCTGGTGCATTATGATATGCTGTGTATACCCTGAGCATCTGGCAATAAATAAAGGTTAAACAGGGAGACATATTATTTCACTATTATTACTCTTTAATAGTGCTCATCAATTAGGAAAATAAGTGAGTATAAAAAGAATTGCTGTTGTGTTGTGGAGTTAAACTTTAAAGCACTAGCGTTGAATGCTTAGATCTTCAAGAAAATATTGTATTCACATCTTATAAACTTTATTGCTTTAAAGGGAAAAAATAAAAGTAATCAATGGTAAACATCAGGCAATGTGGAAGAGCACAGTAAGAGACAGCATGCTGGCTCTAGGTTATAGTGGAGGTCTGATTCAAGGTTTACTACTCTACCACGGTTTCATGAACCTTTTTGTGACCCCAAGCAAGTTACTCCCATCTCACTATTCTTCCATTTCCTCTTTCTGTAAAATGATATTAATAGCACTTCAGCTGCAGAGCAGGTTTATTGTACAAGGCTTAATGAATGTTTGTCTCCCTCTGATTGAGATTCTTTCCTGCTGGAGGCAAGAATTTTAAGCAGGTTGACTAAATAGAAAAGGTTTCCAACTCTGAAGCTGTTGTTAAAAGCAGAAGGAATTATTAAAGATTATGGAATGTTTAATTTTATGTCCATTGGAATTGTCTAAAACATAATGGCTTTAGTTCTTCTGTTATTCAGCAACTTCGGTTTTGTTCTCCCCTAGAACCTCTGTTAGGGAAATGCTCTGACTTTTGAAATGATCCTAGGTAACTAATGCCTACACAGACACTGCTAAACTTACTGCCCTGAGGAACAACAAATAACAGCAGTTACATAGTTGGAAGACTTGTCACTTTATCAGCAATATACAGTTCTGAAATTGGGGGGGAAATGGATTTTGGATGTTTGGCCAGATCCAGTCCTTTTCCCTAAGGCTGTGATGTTAGTGCAATGCCCTGGCATGAGATTTCAAGCACTGAGTGGTGTGAGACTCTTGCTGTTTACACAGAGAAAACTCAGCAGCCCCCAACAGGATGGATGAAAGAGGCTGTGCTGAGCATGGAGCACTAAATCAAGCCAATACGAAATGCTGAAGACAGCTTTAGGATAGCCTGAATGCCTTGTGGAGGTCGGCACTGGTGTACCTGTGTTCACCTGCAACATAAAGCCCAAAGACATCACCAACATCTTGTTCCTCAAAAGAGGGTTTCCACTCCTCCTTCAAAACATTGCTGCTAAAAAAATGTGGTTGCGCCCTCTTCTGCTATGCTTTGTTGCTGAGAAAATAGTTTGTGTCCTCTGTCTTTGCAGTCCTGAGGGGTTCAGATGCAGTTCCATCCATCATGAGTGGTAACCACTGTGCTGCATGCACCCTAAAGCCAGGGAGCCTCCTTTCTCATGAGAAAAAGCAGTTACCGCTCTCTGGCATTGCTCTTTTTGTGATTTCTGTAAAACCATCTTTGGATAGGACACAGCAACCCTCCTGAAAGCAGGGGCTGGAGTTCAAGGGCTTTAAGTCCTGTGCCAAGTTTTAATCTGGAATTACTCCATGTTTTTTCACCACCTCTTGCGGTCATGATGTTCAGATAGCTTCTACCACTAAGAACATTTGGAAAGTGATTGGTCCTGCTGAAGGAATATTATCAGGTGTTACCTACAGTGAGAGTACTTTAGTTCTCATAAGATTAAATAATGTGTGGTGCTCAGAAAGTATGAAGTAGGCAAAATGTGAACTTAATTTGGTGTACCCTAGCCTTGTGTGTGGTTTGCTCAAAGGGTCACACACCATGGCAATGGTGCATGGCCATTTTGTCAACCTGCCACTCGACCCAGCAGCAGGCTCATAAATCGGTTGAGTCAGCATAAAGTAACATACATACCCATGGAACATGCTACAGGATCTGAACACTCAGGTTTAACACTTCTGAAAATTGCCACAGAATCACACTTTCCAGGTCTTGTACACTTAAGCACCCCTCCATAAAAACAAAGTAACATTTAGCACATTAATAAAAGCTTAACTGCAGTTTCCTGGTTTGCTTTTGTATCATGAAAGAAAGAATTTGTAAACACTCCCAAAACTTTCAGAACAGCTTCAGGAAGTTCCCCAAAAGCTAAACATTTAGAATGTTTTCATTGTATTCTGGAATCAGTCCCCTTTGCCTGTTATATTAAACAATCTGAGTTATCAAATATTTCTCTATATTGGCTGTTTTCACAGTTGTATATAGTGCACTTCCTAGAGAACAAAGGCAACAAATCTGAGGTTTTTGTTAGGGAACCTTATGGCCAGATCTTCACTACAAGTGCTGAGCAATAGGTGACTGCACCTCTGACTATAACACATGTAGGCAAAGAGGCAAATATAAGTCTTCTCTGAATTCAGATATTTATTACAAAATGTACCTGCATGCTTGACTAAGGAGTTTTTACAAGCAGTTGTATGAACTGATGTTAGCAGTTATGTGAATCCAATCTCTCTTCTGTGGATATGAGTAAAAGCTTGGCAAGAATTTAGACGGTAGCCAAGGCGAGTGTTACAGAGCACTATTGTGGGTCAGGGATTATATATCTACTGCTGGTGGCCAGAGACAAAAGATGCGCTGTTTTAAGAGATAGCCCCAAATAGTAACCACAGTGTTTCCATTATTATACAAACAGGGCTTAACGTCCTTGTCTTTCTTCCTGATGTGTTAAAAGCATTTGCACTGGTTAATAAAATTCAGGGATGAGAAAATGAAGTGGATGGAACTTCTTCAGAAAGCTGAATGATGTGATTTTTCTAATATCTGCAACTTACAGCAAAGAAAACTAATTCACATTTCCCGTGTTACAGCCACAATGGCCAACAGAAGCTTTGTAAAAGTGGCAAAGGGAGAAAAATATAGGGGAATGTATAAAGGAAGGTTTTGCTGTGGGAGCAACAGCTTTAATATACAACACACACGTGGCCAGCAAATCTTCCTTTTTGTGGCTTTTTACTTTGATTCAGTGACTTGACATTTGCTCCTAAACCTAAACTGCTTCTCTTGTTCATGATATCAACTACAGAATAAATAGATCAATGTCGGGAGTCAGCATGATGACATGGGAGCAGTGCTTAAAGTGGTGGAATTTATAGGTGGTCAACAGAGGCAGATATACAACGCACAAGTGGGGATGTTGGCAGCTTTTATACCAATTGGCTGTGAACACCTTGGCTATGAGGCACCGGTAAGCCCACATTAACCTAAGGAAAGAAGAGCATTTTCCATTCTCCCCCCTTGGATATCCTGAGGTACAAAACCATTAGAAATTGTTAAAATCATTTTCTGTTGTCAAACTTACAAAACACACAGCCTTGTGTAGAAATGCTTGTACACATCTGGAAGGAGGTTGATGTGGAGCTGTTCAAAATGATTGCCATAAAATCTAAACAGTGCCAGTTTTGTCAGGGTTTGGATTCCAGATAAAAAATTATGCTCACTTGAGTGAGAAAACTTCTGAGGTTTTAAATTAATTCATTGTTTGCTTATGTTTCTGTGTTAAGCGTAATGTGTTTTTTCTGTTTGGCAAAGAAGCTTGTAGTCAAAATGTTTAGTGTCAGCTTAATCCTTCTGATATTTGCGGGTCATTCATTAATGAAACCCTCAGGTTATTCCTATCCCGTTCATGTAGAAGTTACTACAAAATTAGCGTGAAATCTCCCAACAGAAATCAGAGGTTTCATGGAGCTTTTGCTATGAAAGAATAACAACAATGATAATTTCTTGAAACCTGTTCAGAATGTCATACTAAGTTGTGGATGTGTTAAAAAATAAAATAGACCTTACCTGTCATTCAGTTACCCCAAAATAAATGGTGGGAGTTTTTCTGGTAGCTTAATTCAGAGCTTGTGTCTTTTTCACCACCATCACATTTTGGCATGCTCAGGCAATAAACCCAGTGGTTTTCCACACTTAAAAACATGTTTGATAAGCTGCAAAACAGATCCTGTTCCCTTTTCCCTGCTATAAGGATCTTTCAGCATCAGTGCAGAATTTCACATACAAAAAAGTACGCAAATGGAGGAGGCTGCAGTGCAAATCAGATTTACGGTCTTCTTTCACAAAGAATCCTGTTTTTTCAGGTTGTCTACAGAGTTGTCAGAATCCATTAAGACAGAGATGCTCTTTTCCCATCCTTTACTTTTTCAAACATGGGTAGAGAGGTTGTGCCTTCATAATAACAGTTGTGGTAGTTGTTTGGAGGGAAACTGCACATTTGTGTAGGTGATTAAATGGAAGCTTTTATTCCAGATTTGTTAAAGATATTTTCGAGGGCACACTTCTAAAGGCAAATTGTCCATTTTTCTAGTTTTCCATGTTAAAAGTTTATTTACTTATTTATTTCAGCTGCTGATCTTTCTCTAGCTATTGCATCCCCAATCACTTTTCTTCCATCAGAGGAAGCAATCAGAAAAAGCTGTCATTGCCCCTCAAGGTTTCTTGTTGGCTAATTGGAGTTTTTGGCTCTTTATCCTGATGATTAAAAGAACAGCTGAGTGGAAGTCAGAATGCATTTACAGAGCTGGCACACCCAGCTCTGCTCTTCGGTTTACTCTGATTAATTTAGCAAATGAAACTCCTGTAAATTCACAGAACTTTTTGCCTATACAAAGCTACCCTTGCTATATAGTTTCAAGTAAGCCTTGAGTAAACTATCCCATAGATAACTGGATCAATATAACAAAACCTTCTAAAAAGCTTTTTGTTGAAAAGTGCTTTTTGGTAAAGCAACATTTTGTGCTGGGGCATATAGATTGTATGAAATCAAACAGCCCTTTCAAGAAGCTGCCTTTATTTTAGCATATGAGAAAAACAACTGTTACTGTTTACACTCTTCAATCAAGGTAAGCGTGTTTGTCTAAAGTATTACTACAGCTTGGCTTGCAAACACTTGGAGATTGCTTACCATTTTTCTATATATAGACTGCTCTGTGGAATTGTCTTTATCAAAACTTTCGGGAGAATCTTTAACAGAATCTGAGGAACTTGCCTAATTTATGCAGCCATCTATTCTATTGATTTCCCCCATGATATATGTTTATCCTCCCTGCCTGTGAAAACCTAGAATTAAAACTGAAGCATTCCTATTTTATGCCTGTAATTGCTGGTAGAAAAGAGATGGGTTTTATGGGTAAAAGCTGTAATCTGTTTGGTGAGCTTTAAACAAATCATCTTGTAAAAGCGAATGCAAAACTATTCCAAGTTTGCAAGGCAGAAACTTCCAAACAGTAAAGCCTTACTTCACCGGAGATTTTTAGAAGCTACTTTTAAAGAGCTAGCTATTCCCACACCTTTTGTAATGAAATAATAGCAAGTGAACCATCCACTCCCTGGTTTTGAGAGGGGAGAGTGTTGGGGACATGGTCCCCACATCAAAACTATCCTGGAGAGATCAACCATTGATGATTTAAATCTTCACTACTTTATCTCTTTGTTTGCTGCTTGGAATGCTATTGATACCTTCTTTGTCTTTGTAATTGTTTTAATTAGCCACCCAGCATGGGCCCCTGACAGTGCTTGTGATAGAGTATTATGGACAACCCAGCAGGACAGTGAGCCTGTTAACATGAAACACAGACATTATGGCAAGCTTAATTTCTTTTATTTGTGTCATTTTTTTCCCTCTCTTCTTTGTTTGTGTGTGTGCGTGCGTTCTAACTCGAGAGAATTAAAATAGTGTCCCAAGTACTTTGCTTGTTTAAAGGGGGAAAGAAGCATGAAAACACCCTCACAAACGTTTCTCAGGGATTGTACAATTAAAGCTGATACTACCACGTATAATTTCTGGAGTCAGACAAAGAATGAAACATTGGCCATATTGACTGATCTTTTCATGCATTGTGTCTTCAGCAATTAGGCTGATATTTATGTCAGTTACTGTACTCTCGACTCTGCAAATTTCTTTTCAATTATTATTTTTTTGGCTCTGTGGTGTTTTTTGTTCTAGTTGACCACATCCTTCTTTTGTAAGTGGAAATCTGGATGATCAATTATGATGCAGATCTGCAACTCATTAGCAATAAGCCTTGGTACTGTTGCCATTCGAAGACAATTCTGTCATTTAACTTGTGGGAACTTTTAGCAATGTGTGTATTCTGGGGAAAAAACCCAAAACCTAAAAGTTTGGTTTTAAGCATAAACAATTCAACAACAAAAAACCCTCAAATCCTTTCATAGTATACTTTTGGTTGGAGGTTGTTTGTTTGCTTGGTGGTTTTGGTTTTATAAATTGTGCTTTGAATAGAGGAATGTGAACAGAGAGATGCATTATGAAAGCACAAGTTTCCTTTGGATTTAGTTTGTTTAAATTAGACCAATGTCAGTCCCTGCCAATTCTTGCCCCATTTCAGCTGTTCTGTGAACATTAATAAAAGCATCTGCTTTCTTAACTAGGGATCCAGTTTTGTACCCTCAAATGAAGAATTTTGGTTGTTTTTTTTCCTCACTGTGTTGAATTTCTATCTCATTAGCCTCTTTATTTAATTTTATTGGCCCCTTGAAATATATCTATGGTAAAGTATTTGTTTGTGACTTGATAGACCAGGCTGAAATCATTCCCCACTTTGATGGAGTTGAATGTAAATCCTAACCACCTGAGAATTTCTATGTTGTGTTAACCTAGAAGCACTGCTTTTTTTCAGTGTTGCCAACTCTCACACTTTTTCACATCCCTCCATCCAGGGGAAAAGGTGTGTGGCAAAGGGGAGGCTTGTTTCTTAAGGAAGGTTTTAATTGTGACTGTTTTGAAGAGAAACTAAAGGAAACCTGGGGGGAAGGAAAAGGAAGGGGACTGTGATGCCAAGTGTAGGTCATGAGCTCAAGCCCCATAAGAAGAGTATCACTGTAGAGGGAACGGAAATCTTAAAATGAAAGGGTATTGCCCCAGTGCAAGGTGGCCGCACAGGAAGTGGATCTGCTCCTTCCACAATGTGTGGCTCAGCAGCTGAAGGTAAATTCTCATCATTTTCTATTTATGTTAATACAGCAGTGGTAATGGAGGGGTGGAGGGCTCTGAGGCCTGCCTGGCTGGGGTGGCAGCAGAAGCCTGTTCAGCTTCTAGAGGGACAGTAAATCAAAGACATGTTAGCTGTAACTCCGTAATTCAATACACTAGAAAAATTACTTAATTCACATTGGGAGGATGAGAAATCCCTATTGCCATTAAAATCATGAATGAAGGCTCTTTAGTAGAACAAACAGACAAATAATGTTTAAGACAAATTAATTTACATAAGATAAATGCTTATCTAGGCACATGGGTTCCTTCAGGGAAGGAAGCTGTAAAACATTCACTGGCCACTTTTACCCATCTTCAAGATAGTCTAAAATGCAATAATATTAATTTTCTATAATCTAAAATATGCTAACATTTTTTCTGCACCACAGCCCAATTTCCTTTGCTGTCATTTATGAGGACAGAGAGATGTATAGTTTTCCTCAGCACAGCTCAACTGCATTAGCAGGGTTGGGCAATGGCAGAACTTCAGTTGTCTAGAGGTTTGCTAATTCTTATTCCAAATCATGAAGCATATATCTTGGCAACAGACTTACTGTTTGACTTTGGGCAACTTGCAGAGCCCACCTCCACCCACTATGAAGTAGGTGCAGCTCCTTTTGCTTTTCTAGAATGTCATAGAATGTCTAGAATGTCATTTTGGCTACAAAGCCAAAAGATTGCAAAGAGCTAAGAGACTGCTTTAAAGGAAGCTGTTGGGGCTGAGTGGGTGAGAACTGATAGCATCTCTTATTCCAGTGCTTAGCCATCCTGTACAGAAAAATAATCTTATTTATGACTGCTTATTTGTTTCTCTTCTGCAAATAGAAACATAACTCTCTAATAGCACTCAGACTGAATAGCTGTGTCATGCCATGCTTGCCAAACTGATACTTATGTGATATTTTAGTATTTTAGTCAAAATAGTTAAGCTCCACATAGCAAATCATTTTGTACTGTGAAATCATGTGCTTGTAAACTTTGATTTCTTTTTGTATTTCTGAAGTCTCCGTTCTGATTACTTTGAATTTCAATGTGCATTTACTTGTAAGCAGCGGTGGTGGCACTGCTGATTAGGTAATTAAGTTTTGATTTGCTGATTTCCATATATATTCATGGAAAATGCGTGTACAAATTAAAGGTACAATTTGGTGTTTGGTGCTCATTATATCCCAAATACTGCACATGCTCTTTTTGATAAACCTGAGTGATTGTAAAGTAGATAATGCAATTTATGTGATACCATAAACGCAGCTGGCTTTGGGCAGCATGAATTCAATGACATAAGTTAAGAGACAGAAGCCAGATCATTGCTTTAATTACCTTAGACTCTAAATTATTTATCCACAATCCACTGAAGTCTCTTTTGTTGATCCCACTGGTTTTCTTGTTGGCAGCTGATAAGTGCTGAGGCTGCTTGGGACACTTCAACCCATGCATAGCCACTGCAAAGGCAATGACAGCTTCTTCAGCTGGTGCCTTCCTTTCCTCTGCCATCCTTTTCCATCCTTGTTCACTGGTTATTTACTAGATGATGAAGGCTCCTCTAAAGTAACAGTAGAAATATTTTTGTATCCCTCAGTCTGACTCATGATTTATAAATAATAGCTGTGCTTACTAATCAGCCATGAGCAAAGCTCTCCCGGATGAGGCAGTGTCTAAACAGACACAATTTAATTAGTTCCTACACAATATGTAGTAGGCAACGAAGGGCCATCCCAATGCCAGTGGAAACTGGTGGCTGTCTTCATGAGATGCTGGTGCAGTTTGGACAAACAATTTTATTTTTATGTTGGAAAACTTGGGAAAGGTTTGTAAGTTATCTGTAAGCTCCAGACATTGGCATGCAATAATGTAGCGTCACGTGGGTTGCTTCTCTCCCCATAGAAACTGGTGTGGCATGGAGTTTAAAAAGAAAAGTAGTATCTTCTGTATCATGGCTTGACATTCTCACTGACAAAGTCTACTAGAACCTAAACCATCCTGATGGAGACACCATATCAGGGAGAGGATTTCATGTACCTCAAGCCATGGGGAAGGTCATTGTAAACCTGCCAGGGAGAATGGACTTGTGTCTGAAATGGGAGAAATCCTTGACTTAGCTGAACTATTCATTTCTTACACAAGGGTTCTTGTAGTAACGCATTTACCAAGAGGCAGCCTGAGTGTAAACAACTAATTGTAAAGGTCGAGTGATTATTTTCTAGTTTTCATTTTGAACTAGATGGTGAAATGTTTACATCTCCCATAGATATGATTGATGTGGAGAGCAAACAAGAAAAAAAATCTTTTTACTGGGTCAACAGGTTACATAGAAATGTGTGGAAAGGTTAATCCCAAAGCTTCTGTCCTTCTTAAGTGACCATTGTTATTTATGGATTCATAACCCTGGAAAAATCATAAAGACCTTTCCCCCCACTCCAGGAAGTTATACTCATGCATTTACCTGTTACAAATGACTAACTAAAGTAATCCACAATTTTTATGACCTCTCACTGCACTCTCAAATGAGGTTTTTTCTTTGTGAGAGCTTGGCGAGGTATTACTTTCTGCTCAGGTGTAACTGAAATCCCAGGTCATCCATTCAAGAATGTTGTTGCCTACAAGATATTAATTGCTCCTCAAACCTTAGAATTACTCCAACTTCCAAAGGTTAATGGAGCAGATAGATTTAGGACATGTTCCTAACCACACAGGTTATCCTCCCTTCCAGAAATATGACACTTGCTGGAGATGGGTCATTCATTTTTATTGTTTAAAATGTAATGAAGCATGGCATTTATAATCCTCTGGCTGGGAAATTCTTACTTGTGGAAAACAAAAGAGGCCATGATATACACTGCTTTCATGGGTGTTAGCACATCCATCTTTGTTCTCTGTCTCTGGAAACTGGCCATAGAGGCATACACTTGGTTAAAGCACGTGGTTACCCTTAAGGGGTGAACCTGGTGTGCCCGACAGGGACACTGGTGTGTTTGCAAAGGCCTCTGAGAGCTGCACAGTTTAGACTGATGTGAGGAGCTCAAAAAGGCACAATAAGAACATGCCACTGCCTGGCTGGGAACAGTGAGAAGTAGCTGGTTCAGCTGTGCAGGTTGTGAATGTGGTGGGTGCTGTGCTTTGTTTAAGAGCAAAGTCCTCCAGCATTGATGTTTCAGGAGTTCCCGAGGTTCCTCAGAATAGCCTCATACCAAACAGTAGCGTGCTCTGGGTTACATTACACTTGGTTGACATAAGCCTGCTTTTCTGTGGTGTAAAATATACTCAGCTGAAATTTGGAATGAAATGTTAGTTTCTCTAAATACCAGTAGGCCAGGACCCCTGAACTCTGTGCCAGACGACACTCTTGAACAGCAACAACAAATTCCTCATGTGAACTTCATTATCCACTCCTAATTTTCACAAGTTATCTAAATTCTATCTATCATAAACCCTTGGCAAAACAACTGCTAAGTTTTGATAAATATTTGATAAGCCTCAGGATTTACTGGGAAGATTCATGAGAGTTCCCTCATCCCTCCCACACACACTGTGTGGGCTCTGGAATTCTAAAAATATTTGCATAAGGTTGTGTGTGAGCAGCGTGTGTGGACACGTGGCTACTCACAGCACGGATCATCACCAGCTTCTCCTCTTTGTCTTGCACAAATGGATGCAAGAGTTTGGCTTGCTAGGTTCTCCAGCCCACTAGGTACTCCACAATGGCTGTGGAGGGCTAAATCTGTTCTGTATCGGTTAAGAACCATGTCTATTTACCCCAGTTAGGGTTTTGACTAATAACTATAATCAGGGTTCTTGACTAATAACTGTAATCAATGTTCCATGCAAAAGAATAGAAATACTTCTTATGGCTTTCTGGTGTATGTCAGTAAAGTCACATATTTTAATAGGTCAAAATTGTGATATGAAGCTGTTGTTCCTGATGTTGTTATAACAGGCTGTATTAAAAACAATGATGAAAGATATTTTCAGCATAGGAAAACTAAAGAGACCTTTGATCTTCATTTGGGAGAGATCCATGCAAGCATTAAGTTCAGTTGCCATCCCAGGTAAACTATCATATACTATGTAAAGTCGCCCAGACTTTTTCTTTCATTTAAAAATGAAGGCCCAAAGGAAATACTGACTTCAAATGCCAGTGATATTTACTTGAGAGCTAGTGGCAAACTTTATGCTTTAAGTTTTGATCTTGTGGAATAGTCTGCCCAGTGCTTCTGAATGCAGTGTCATTGCTCTCCAGGCTGCTTTACATTAATACCAGGTTCTAACTACCTTGAAACAGTGGCAAATGTGCTTAATGTATTATTTAGTAAATCTCAAGAATAAATATTAAGTGGAGCCTTACTTTGTAAAGTTAATATCAAATCTTTTTCCTTTTTCTTTTAAATTTCTTTGCATTTCAGAGTTCTGAGTCTATTCGCCTTTGGTTTCAAAAGCAGGACTTCCCTATTTCTTTCCTCTAATTTCTCAGTAGAGCCTTTAGGGATCACAGCAGTAGCTCAAAAAGTCAGTCAAATATGCATGCACGTTGCCTACCACTTCAATGATAAACTGAATGAAAAAATGTATTGGCTGGAGTCTGCAATGTCTGGCTTTAAATTCGGTAGCAGTTTACCTTCTGTGCTGTTGCCAATCATCTTAAAAGACTTGGGATCACTTTAAGACTCCATCTCTGTTGTAATTAATATAGCTTTTAAGGAATGTCCCAAGGAACTGGGGTTAGCACTGTAATTTTGATATAGAGCTACTGGAAGGGCCTGTAGAATTTTTGTTGGGAGATATCTGCCCTGCTCCCACCCCAGGACAAGGACACTACCAGTGGGAAGACCACAGTGATCTCAGTTTTCCACAGAGAGGGATGGTAAATTATGTGATGCTCCTTATGGTCTCCTGCTGTAGAAAATTAGTTTTATAGACCATGGAGTTGAGTACCGCACTGCAAAATATGAAGAGGGAAATTTTACATGTTCATTACAACGTGATATTGAGACTGAAATTACTTCGATACTTATGACAAACAGTAAGTGGGATAAATTGATTGCAAGCATCCAAAAAGCCAGTGTATCTTACTGTGGAACCAGGAAGAAGCTAAGTAAAAGGATACACATGCAGAACAGCAAGATATTTGCTGACTTCTGATACAGTATGGGCTGCCTCTGCAGCTGCTTAAAACACAGCCCCATCAGGCTAGTAAAGGACTATATACATCACAAGAAGAGAACAGTTGTTTAACAGAATTTTTTCACTACTGCATTTGTATTAATTGAATCCTGTGCAAGGCCTTATCAGGAAGAGCTGTCAGCAAAGAATTCCAATAATCCAATCAGGAGGTCATGAGTGCAAGAATAAGTATCTACAAATCGGATTGAGAGAGCCAAACCTGAAGCTAAGCAATATTCCAGAGATGACAGAATAGATGATTTCACCACATTGCTGATATAATTAATGGAGATTGATAAGTTCATCACAACTCCCATGCTTTGTTTTTTGTGCTGGAAAGGTGCTAATCTAAAATCCTGATTAAAAAAGCAACGGAACGAAACAAGAAGTGTAAATTTGGTGCTAATAGCAGCTAACCAATCAGTCATGTCTGTCATGTCAGAGTCTGTGCAATATTGTGAATATCAAGTATTTTTAGGCAGGTGTCCACCAGGTTTAGTACAAAGTCAGCTGATAACTGAGTTGCAGATGAGTGGGAAGTGGTTTAAAAGAAAGAAATCATTGGTCATGGGACTGGATGTGTCAAACAGTTGCCTAAAAACAACTGTTCTGCAGAGCAGATATTCAGGAATATCATCTGTACCAAACTGTTCTTGGAAGAAATATTTCAAGTGGATGATTCAAACCTTTGTCACTTCTTGTTGTGTGTTTTCCATTGTATTTACCAGAGAAGTGTCTTAGCCTGAGACATGTCCTATATAAAAATAAAGCTATCTATTACCGAATGAAATACAGTGAGTCAAACTTACATTCTGGTTTCACCTGCCAGTCTACTGATGTAAGTTTTGGGGTTTGGCTTCAGTTGGGTTTTTTTTTTTTTTTTTCCTTTTTAAAAAAATTTTAAAAAAGAAAAANAATGAAATACAGTGAGTCAAACTTACATTCTGGTTTCACCTGCCAGTCTACTGATGTAAGTTTTGGGGTTTGGCTTCAGTTGGGTTTTTTTTTTTTTTTTTTCCTTGTAGAAAAAGCTTCAAAAAGAGAAATTCTATGTGTAGTCAGGACTGAGTCTTGACTAGGGAAAGGGCTGTGAATATGTGTATGATTAATAACATATACGTCGACCAAGTTGAAAGATGGTATCCAACCAGGACAGATCTGGGGACTTCTGACTCCAAAGTGCGGGATTCTGAGCTCTCTCATTCAGTGCAACTTTAGGTCTGTGGATTAGTGGTATGAAACATAATGTCATATATGCTGTGAATAGGTCCTTCCTCATGCTCATTGAAGAGCAATTTCAATTTTCTGACTACAGATGCAGAGAGTACACATCTACAGATCTATATAGCATTTGGTTTATTTTTGTTTCAGTGTTCCAAGATAGTAAAGTCCGCATATGCCAATAAAACAAAACAAACTGAAGATGAAAAAAAGTCAAATGTGCTAAGTTCAACTTCCGTTACACAGGAATAACTGAGAGTAACTCTGTGATTTAACCCGGTGTGACTGACAGTTGATTTGGTCTGTTGCTGACTGCATAAAGGCTTTCCTGATCCAAGAGGTACTTCTCTGTTGTAAACCTCTGTATTTCTAGCCTTTAACATCTTACCAATGCTTTCACATCATTATCTGATTTTAAATACCTCTCATTTGAGCTTGTTCTTCCTTAATTTTTAAACCTTGCTTACTACTACCTTCATACTTAATCATTCTCCTGCTTTGCAAAGCACTTGGGCATCATTCCAATGATAAATTTCAGCTTCATCAGCTACTGACCCACATATGCTCAGCTGCCAGACTACAACTGCTTGTCCCTATAGGTCCTGGGGTAATGTTATAATTAAAGAGCAGCTGCTGGCATATATAGGCTCCATGGACTCTGTCATCAAAGGGCAACTGATGTCCCACATTAACTGAATGGATCTCTAAGGAATTTCTGTGATAAAAACCAACTCCTCCTCAGGAGAAATTATAGCACATCTGCCTCACCATAACAGATGCTGTGTGTCATCCAGTACTACAGTTGTGCCTATAGGTATGGTGACTGAGGTCTGACAGTACATTGAGACCTCTGTCTATTTTGCTAGGATTCCCCAGGAGTACCAGAGGTGCTTCAGTGCATGTTGCACAGTATGTTGTCTGGTTAATTACAGTTATTTACTCATCTGATGATTAAATGGCAGTCAAATTTAAAATGTCCTTTTATAAGTCAACAAAAATGGAGAAAAGAAAATAATCTTGTGTTTGGTATATGATTAACCTGTGGAATTTACTGCAGTAGGATATTACTGAGGCAAATCATTTAGTAGGATTTAGGGATTAGACACATGAATAAGAAAAACATTTACTAGTTACCGTCTCTAGATTTAAGAAAGGTTAATTTCTTCCCAGTGCAATTCGATATATAACATCAGCAGATGACTTCTAGCATAAGAATGGGCAATCTCTTCTCCAGTCCATAGCTTCCAGCAGGTCTCCAAGACAAGGTTCTTCCTTCCTGGAGAAGGATAAGGTATCAGCATGCTTGTCAGTCAGGGCAAAATACTGTACTGAGTGCACAACTGCTCTCTTCTATTAAGGCATCATTTTGTTCCTGTGGGTCAGGTCAGGACTATTTCACACCCTCAGCAGTTCAGGATTTTGCCCTCCCACCTTTTTTTATTCCTTTCTTAATTTCAGAAAGCCTGACAGTGTGGCCAATGCCCTTCTGCAACGATCGTTACAACTAATGGACAAGCCTATTTATTATAAAGTCTGTTAAAGGGTAGTTAACAAGCCCTGATTTCTATTTAACTGTCACTCTGTAACCTGCTTGAGAGCAGATCTGCACTCTAAACATAATCACCTCTTAATGCTTCTTATTTATTTATTTAGAGGCAGTATAAACACCATAGGCCAGAACCTCTGCTGATATATCAGCACGCTCCCAGCAGCCAGGATCTCTTGAAATCAATGGGGCTTTACTGATTTACATCCCCTGAGAATCTACACGTAAAATGAATTCCAGCCAGAAAGCAGAAGATACATGTACATGCAGAAGCCAGATAAATTGCTGTGTTTGTATGACACACAGACATTTCAGGGTCAATAACATGTACAGAAATCACAGTCCCTTTGAAAGAAAACTTAATGACTAATCCAACATATTAAACCTGATTTATGTTTGTTAAAAAACAGTCAGGTGACAACTAACTGATGCATATCTTTATTTGCTTTGGTGTAATCCTGCATTTTTGTTTTCCACTCGTAGATATGATGTTTCACTGTTTTAAGGTCAGAGTCTAATTTCAGATGTCACAAGAAAGGTAGTGTACAAAGCTGCACACTGCTGCTTTGTGTGCATGCAGTAGCTATAAACTGCCTCGTCGCCCTTAAAAACAACAAAATACCTTTAAACCTAGAAGTTGCAAAATGCTTTTCAAACTGTCACGCTGGCCAGCCAAATTTTCAATAAGTTGCAGTAGTCCTGATTTTATTTTTACCCCCCTTATTGAGGTTGGTCTTCAGAAAACTATGTGCTGCTTTTGCGCTAAGTGAAATGAATATGCATCCAATTTTCTGAGGCCACAGTCCGTGGCATGTGCACAATTGGAAGTTGGATTAAGCTGAAATAGGTGGATTTCTACTAAGGAATGTTAGTATTGTATATTTTAAGTACATAATCTTAACTGACTCAATTCTCTGCTGCTTTTCCCTCCTGCCCGAGGATGAAAGAACAACCCAAAACTTTTGACACAATTATTTTTGTGTGGTTTAGTGATGTAGCCTTGTCCCTTAAGACAGGACTACTGTACTGGACTTATTATAATGCTGTGCCATGAAACACCTCATAAAAATAATGTTATTTCCTCTGCTTTCTTCTGAACATTTACAAGAAAATTACTTTCAGTCTGCTTAAATCCTGTTACTGTTCATAACAACCTCTCACAAATGAAAGCAGTGTAGTTAACTGGGTTCATACAAACAAAGCAGAAAAATAAGGTAGACGTTAGATTTTTTCCCCGTATTTTTTTTTTTATTGTTTTGTTCCTTACCAAAAGTTGGAAGGAAGCAAAAAAAAAAAAAAAAAAATTTATTTTTTTTT
>NDXB01022649.1:111831-125587 GCA_002631895.1 Agapornis roseicollis
ATAATTTGTGTTAGAAGAATAAATGACCTGAATCAAAGGTCAGCGCCTTTGTGCTTTCTGCACTAGAGAGGGTTTTGTTTTGTTTTCTCCCGAATCTTTTTATACTGGAAGAAGAAAAAAAAAAAAAAAAAGGGAAGAAAATAAAATAGGCAAAAAAATTAAGCAGAGTGAAATAAAAATCTTCCCTGTGCATATTCACACACAAGACAGCTCCTAAAGGATCTTTACAGCTTCTGATTTAAATGCCTTTTTCCTTAAAGCTTGCAAATATCAACAACATTCCTGCGCACTGTAATCAAATACTTTCCCCAAAAGCCGTGGAATGTGCCATAATTTGTCAAAGATCCTCACTGACAAGTTTTTAGTAAAGTCCACTACAGCAAACCCTCCTCGGCCCCCTTGACCCACGTAGCAAGAGACCTTTGACCCTATTTGGGCCTCTTTTATGAGCTTCTTTCACTCTGACCAGATGGCTAAACTATCAAAGGTTTTTATGAGTAAAAACTGCTTTTCAAACTCACAAGTTGTATATTTCTCTCCATGTTAATGTGAACTATCAACCCAAAGGCTTTAAATTGAAAACACAAAAGGTGCTCTGCAGCTGCCGGCTCTGCAGTGGCACCTCGCATTGTGCCGGCTGGGTGGGGATGTTTGCAGAGTAAACAGCTGATGTCCAGATGAAGGCAGCTTAAGGCCAGATAGTTTAAAAAACCACCCATCGAAACCCTAATAAATTATTTTTCCCCAGGTTATTGTTTTGAGCCAAATACATGGTATTTGCATATTCAGTCGCAGCTACCGCCAGCCCACCCTCTTCCCTTCTGCATGGAGACCACTACCCGGAGTGGCAAATTAGAACTAATTAGACCAAATTGTGTCAGAAACAAAAATAGAGAGATTACAGACTTCTCAATCAGTTTGAATTTCAATGCAAACATCTCTCAACACCTGGACGTCACTTTCTTAAAGCCGACTGAGTTGTCTTGTTCCTTGCTGTCCATGTGCTGTCAGAGTAGCTCCAGGGAGGATTTTTGATCTAAGATAATTAGTGGATATTTGTTGTTGCTGTTGTTACAGTTTCTCTCTTGCACATTGTTTATCCTAACAGAAAAATTCAGGAAGGTGTTTTTATTTCTTTGACATAAAATATTCCTGTGTATATCTTTTATATCAATATTAATATACTACATGTATTTCACAGCATTTGCTCCTCTTATTTTTAACAGATATTTAACAATTTTCAAATCTAAATATTATAAATCACAGAGAAATTAATAAAGAAAAATCATACCCTCATCAGCTTTCCCGAGAGAGCTAAGGAATATAATCTTCTCTTCCTCTTTCTCACAGATTTCACCTTTGTAACCCTTTACATTCTGGCGTGCCATTCTCACTATGGTGTATTTGTTTCATTAATGGAAAATCATGCATTGTCAGAGTTGCAGAACAGTTGGGAACAACTTTAGTTTACCATTCTTAAACAAATTCCTTTTATGACAGGTATTTCTTTAATTCAGTTTGAAATGAGGGTCTTAATTGGTTATGTATCTTTTAAAGTCAAATATCCTTTCTTTTCACTTAAAATCACAAAAGGGTTTTGTTTGGAGGAAAACAATGGTGTCCAAGTAGGATAAAAGATAAATATTGGCAAGAAGTCTCTACTTCAGTGAAACCAGGGTATCTCTTAACATCAGGCTTGTAGACCACATGGTTGTCTGTGCATTCCAGAATCACATAGGCCAAGTCTGGGTCTTCTGTTCAAGTAGCTGTTCAGACCTACTGTACTTAAAGCTGCCAGCCATGCCAGCACATGTTACAAGTGAAGATAATGTACTCAAAAATAGGTGCAAAAATATATCAATTTTTCTCTTACCTCAGGGGAAAAAAATAAAAATCAGCTTACCCTTACTTTCTATCTAAAGCTTTTCACTTTCTCAGATTTCTTTGCATGGGACTTGTTAATCCATCAGTCTTGTTTATCCAACCAGGTTTATTAATGACAAATGTTGCTGGCCTTGCTGAGTTATGACTGTAAACTGAAAGAATATGAGGGCCAAGGTGAAAAGGTGATTTCTTTATAACAGCTGTAATTTATCCTGGGCTTTGGCCAGGCCTTTGATTTTGGACTGGCCCTGGATATAGTATTCCTACTGATTGCATTAGAATAGCCCTCAGGGGTCATGCTGAATTCCAGGGCCCTGGAACCAGTTAGAAGAATGGAAGATGACCATATGTGCAGGGTTAGAGAATGATAATAAGGTGCAGCACAATACAAGCCCGGGTGTTGTGGAAATCTTCTGCTATGCCTTCTGCATGGTGTCATTCATATAAGCATTGCATAAGAAATGCATCCCAGCTTGGTCAGGAGGAGGAGAAAAGAAAGCAGGAAGAAATTAAGTCTCTTAGTCCTCAGGTTCATTAAATGTCTCCTGCAATGAGAGGGTTTGAGTGTATCATGTTACAGGTGTTTAGATTTTGAAAGCTGGGAGATGCCTGTACCATTAAAGCAGCTTCAACAATTGTTGTTTCCAAGTATCACTTCTTGTGCAAAAGCTGTTTGGTCTTTATCCCACAAAGAAGGATGAGATGGAGAATATGAGGGCCTCATCTCTGGTTTTCACTTAGTTTGGTAGTCCTGACATCAGGTCACACAGATCAGCTGTGTCCTGTTCTATTGACAGCACTTGCTTCAGAGACAGGGTCTTGATCTGTCTGGAGGTGATCCTCCCCTCCTTCAAGCTATGGGCTTATGGTCTCTGGAGTTGGAGCAGTCATCCAGGTGTAGGAGACCTTACATCTGTTCCTTTTTCAGTTTGAGTGAATAGTGTAGCTTAATCAGGAGTGAGTTCTCAGCCTTTCCTGTTTCATTTCACTTTTCATGGAATAATTAGAGTTTAAAATGGTATTGTTAAGCAAGAACAAGAATGCACATAACTTTCCTAACTAGGGGTTAGGACACTGTCTTGGGAGAGGTAAGTAAATATGGGTCTCTGCTCTAGCATATTTTTGCATTATTTTATTAAGTCACTTATAAATTACTGCAGGAACTTTCTTTATCTTTTAATGTTCCATTCTGAACCATAAAATCACAAGAAACTATAGGAAACAGGAGGTCTGGGTTCACCTCCTGTCAAGTCAGCTGGATTGCAACTTTGTAGGTGCAAACAGGTGATTATACTGCAATAACAATTGTACAATTCAGTGATACATACTGCTATGGACAAGTTTTCACAGGTGCAAGATTGCCTTTGAAAAGAGATCAATCCAGCCTCTTAAAGTAGTTTTATTAACTGTTGACAATTCCCATTATTTTTCAGGCATGGCTGATTACACTGTCACTTTTGGCAAATGCTAAAATAGCTTGTGATCTCTGCTGACTTCAAAGGCTTTGGAGCAGGGCAGTACTGTACCTGAATTCTACAACATACATCTGGTACCTCAATAAGGGCAAAACCGTCAGTTATAGGAATACAGGTCTAGCTATCTGGCTGCACATAAAACTGTACATAGTACTGCTAATCCTTCTACCTGCCAACCTGTCATTAAGTGCTGAAACTATGATTTGCAGCCAGACATGCTTACCATGACTCAAGTGACCGGTTTCACATGAAATCAGTACAATAGTCCATCTGTATTAAAATATAACAAAGCACTAGCTCTTCCTTGTGTGTCCACCTTCTGGCCTTTATGGTGTTTTATCACTATTATCATACATTAACTTATTAATGATTCAGATTTTACCTAATGTCAATATGAACCTACTCTTTGTAAGCTTTCACATTGTTCACTTTTGTCAGGATGCATCTGAGCACCTTCCAGAAGTGCAATAACTAATGTGCCTGACCAATGTAGTATGTGTTCTTCTTGCTCCCTCAAAGGAGAAACAGGAGGTGGAATAGCTTGCTTTACAGGAGGGAGAGACCAGGATTTTTTGAGGTGGGAAAGAGAGGGTGAACATTCATAAGGCACTTCCTGCAGTAATTTAACATATGAAGACATTCAGGCCTCTGGACAGTTCCTAAAAGAAATGAAAAAGCAAGCTACTACCCACATAGCACTGCAGCTGCTAGTATGGTCTTATGATAGGTGTCAGTAAATGACAAGACTGAGAGATGAGTGGGAGAGCTGTACTCAGAGAGGCATGTGATTGCATAGGCAACTGCATACTTCATTTACACAGGATGACTCTCTCAGCTCCTGGCTAAACAACTCCTCTTGCAATGTGCCAGTGGAGCAATAAACAGCTGGGAGGATTGTTCAGGCCAAATGCTAGTGGTTCTGTGTTCTTCATGGCCTGTATCTCAGAAAATATGGCCTGAAATTCCTTTATGTTCAGAAGGCAAAATTAACATGAAGGTGTCAATCTTCATTGGCAGAAGTACTGCAGTTATTTGAAGTTTTGTAACTTAGTATATGGATGATGTGGGATTTCACCTCAAAAAAACCCACTTTCAATTTCTAGTGAAGGATATTAGATAAAATAATAACCCTTATTACATATCCTTGTTTCTGTTCTCTGCTCCATATCATTGTCTGTAATGCTCATAGCCTAAAGATGGGGGTATAAACATACCTGAGTATTTGGGAGTGGGCACTGAATGGCCTTGCTAGAAGTGCTTTGCTTATATATGTGTTATTAATATAAACCATGATGTAGAGTTCATCCATACATTATTAATTAAAAAGCATTAAAATTCAAGTCAGGCATAATTTTAAATCATGGGACTTAAAAAATGACTCAATACTAATTTATTTTTTTTTTTTTACTCAGTTTTGAGCCCTTAGATGATCTATATCGGTTTTCCTTTCCAACAGACTAACATTGAAAAAATGGTGGTTCTTTTCATGAAAACTAGAATGTTTAAGCCACTTCACTTTTGCACCAATTCATAACATAGATAAGTAGTTAACATAGTTAGTAGTGTTTTGATATAATGCAGCTGTATCCATAAATCATTGCACCGTGATGGCATCAACAAAAACTACCTGAACAAGAGCAGGTCAGAACAGAGATGTCAGAGCTGCAGTGTGTCAGGACAAGGAGTGTTGACTGACAGTCTTGCAGGTCTTGGCAGTGCAGCTCAAGAAGTTCCTGCCTGCCACTGTTTATTACTGACTGGGGTTGGTGATAACTAGCTGAGAGGTGGGAACAAACAAACAAGGATGGCAACTTCTTAACTTGTTCCAGGTAGATCCATTTACAAAGTGTCAGCCTATGTCATGATGTCCTGATGCCTGTTCAGTCCGTTGAGGCTGGTGCTTGTTTGGCTGTAATTTTGGCATTACTAGTTTAAACAGGGGCATTAAAAAGAAGCTAATAAAACTGCACTTCTCAGTGTGGGTCCTGGGGGGGGGAAGAGCACTGGACTGGATGAATGAAATGAAATGAAATTAAGCCCCTTCACAGGTAACTGCACCTTAGGCTCACATAATGCAAAGCTGTTGTTTTATCTTCACATCTGACATGCCACTGGCCTTATTTGCAGAAAGCTGACCTTGTGTCAAACAAGATGATCTGACTGACATTTTCTATTTCTGGAAATGATTAATCTGTTTATGAAAAGTTCAGTTAAGAAAAGCCTTGAAGTTTCCTTCTACATTTTCAGTAATTTCTTAAAGATTGAGTTACGTTTCCCATTTGTTAGGAGATGTACAACTTGCTGTTCAAAGAAAATGCTGATGCCAGTGCTCTGGCATGTGCAGCGATTGGACAGTTGCATTTTCGCACATGGATTACTTACCCTAGCACCATGCCACACCTCTCTATAACCAACAGAGGGTTTTTTGGTTCTAAACATGTTTGAAAATTTGATAACAAAATACTAACAAAAAACGTTTTCACCTCCCCGAATTGTGCAAACCTTGCTTGGGAGTTTCATTTGTGTAAGTCTGACTATGCTGAAAAGCTCACAGGCACAGCTAGATCTGATGGACCAGGTCCTTTATAGAGAAACTCAGCTCTTGTCTGAGGTTTACAAACTCATGTAAGGAATAGAGGTCTTGCAACATTTGAGGGCAACTGTAGCTGCATTTTTACCTTCATATACAGTGTAGATAATATCAAATCTCCTCAAAGCCATGCGATGCCTTCTTTACCCCACAGAATGGCAGTATGTGTTCTCTTCAAATTTGCTTGCATTTCATTTAATTTTTTCCAGCCTGTTCTGAGCTATAAATACTCTCATGATCCATTAGGCTCATATCAGATACATTCATATTTCACCTTCTTTTGGCATTCCAGTTCCCAGCTGAATCTGATAAGCAGATCAGTCACTGCTATGTCAGTGAAGAGAAGCAATGTTGTACCTTAATATTTGTCATCATTACCCAACACACCCATGCAGAGCAAGCTGTGAGGAATGCAGGTTTTCACGCTTTATCAGCTGTAACTAAACATCTGGTTACAAAAAAAGAGATGAATCACTCAGAGTTAATGAAGGTTATGATTTCATATAATCCTTTTCAAGCAAAACAAATTCCACTGGAAGAATATAATAGATTAACTGTGGAACTGAATCAATTGAGGTTTTAACATTGCTGTTATTTACAACCCATCCATTTTCCATTCTAAGCTCAAACTTTGTTTTGTCATTGCCAGCAGGGCTTTTGCATTTCTTTTTAAATGCACTCTAAAATCCTTCACTTTGTAGTTTCCTAGAAACATAACCACTACTCTAGCTGTGAGCTCAAACAAATTAATTCCATTTGTGTTAGTGAAATGCTGATTTAACAAATGGAAAAAAAAATACATGCATTCTTTAAATTCAGGTTATTGTATACATTTTTGACGTAGGGTCCACCTACAGCAGTGGAGTAATTTGGCCTTTTATAGCCTTTCTCATCAGCAGATCTGAAATGCTGCACATACAGTAGGAATATCTTAGCAGTGCCCTGCCAGGATGAGGAAGGAAGTTTTAATTTCCCTTCCACAGATGGGAGGAACCGGGGCACATGCTGCAAGTGGTGTGCTGTGCTAGGCAGGAGGACATTATCCCCAGGAACAGGCACCCCATCCCAGAGCAAAATAGCACCCTGGTACCCAACAAGGCACACAGGCATCCCCACAGCCATGCCTGGTTTGTTCCACACTGTTCCTTTTTCTCATCAGCTTAGCCTGATTTCCTAAGGAAATGAGGTTTATGTGATTGTAATCCCTGCACCTCTGTTTGTTTATGTGTGACCATCTCCCTTGTCTCCCTCCCTCCTGCAAGAAATTGTCCAATTTCAACTAAATTTGAAACAAATAAAGGTCCCAAAAGAAGATCAATTTCCCAACATTTCTGTGCATGGAGTGGAAGGAAGGAGATAACTTGTTAGTGTGCTGATGGAGGCAGGAGCCTGGGTTTTCCTTGGTAGAAATAAGAGAATCTGCACAGGTTAAAAACCAATGTAAACCCAGCTGTGTTCCCTGTTTGTGTTGCCTTTGGTTTGTGGCATTACAGCATTTTGGGTGCTGAAGGAGGAAACAAACAAACAAAAAAAAAAAAAGCCAAAGTGACTGTTGAGCAAACCCATCCTTTTATTCCACTCTGTAATTCCGTTCGCAGCCATCAGTTCCCACTGCAGAGGGATTTGGGAATGGGCAAGTTTGTCCAGACATCTATCCTTGCTTATCAAGTAAAAGGAGATTGGTGTGAGATGGAAGTGGGTGATTGTGGAGAAGTGTGGTAGAGCACTAAGGAAAAAGCTCCCATGAATGCAGACACTGCTGGGAAGTGAAGGGTACCCCAGCATTACAAGTTTAGCTCATTAAGCTGTCAGCAGAAAGAGTAGAGCATGGACTAGTAAATGATGGAGCTTCTCTTTGTTACTCATTACAAATGTGCAAAGAAGGGAGATACTTTATGCTAGTGCTCTTGCAGAGATGGCTGGCATTGGCAAAGGAGCAGAAGAGGGGACAGGAAGTCTGATAGCAATGGGCTATGCAAAACCAGCAAACCATAACAGAGCGAAGTAACAGAACAGTAGTCTCTTGAATTGAAAAGGGATGCACAAGTGCTTTAAAACCACTAAACAATTTTTCCTGGCACATGGGTGGCAGTATTTTTGAAGACATGGCAGAGGAAAAGTGCTTTAATGAAGCATTTGACTTTTACTCAGTATCAAATTATAATTTATCTAAATGTAAGTTAGACTATTTAATTTTTTTAAAGAAAAATTAAATAAAACTGCCTGTTTTTAAAGACTGCTGTTCTCTGCATCACTGACTCTGGGATTTAGCAGGCTACTGAGATCAGTCATCCCCTACTTAAATACATCCTGGACAGCATTCACAGGCATGTTGTTGTTTGTGTCCAAATGTGCTGTCCTCTTTTTAGCATCTCTGAAAATAAGTGAAGATCATGGCAACTGCAGATGGTGCCAGGTCTCAGCAGGCCATGCCTGCAGGAGCATTTCTGCCAACACGCTGGCCCATGTCCCAGGAGGATCTGCTTTTCCTCGCTTATCCCCCTAGCTCCTTCTAGGCTTGTGATTTGGTGACCCCTGCTCAATGTGCCTAAACTCTTCCCTGCCCACCACTGCTGAGTCTGAGGTATCAGCCCTGCAATGTGCTAGTGCCAGTGCTCTCGTCATAAGCAGGGTCATGCCAGATCCATTTCCACACATATTGAAGTGGGCAAGTGACAGTTGTGACTGCCTGGTTTTGGAGGTGAGCAAGAGGAAAAGCCTCCTCGGGTAGCAGTGTGAGCAATTCATTGGCATCTAGCTTGTTAGAGAAAACACTTCTTAAGTCTCTATAAACTCAACTCAGCCAAAATGACAAATAGCTTGTTAGAAAAAAACATTACTCTTAGATACACAAAATTCAGCTTCAGACCCATAGCAGTAAGCTGAAACTTCTAAGTGGAGAAATCCCACTGGGCTCAGCCATGTCCTCCTGTGCTGCAATATAACTCCAGAATAGTTTGCTTTAATGAATCTGAGGACAGAATGAAGCTATTGAGCATTAACTGAGATTAATCATTTAGTGGGAAAGCACAAAAACAAATGGATTCAGGATCTTTCTGGATGGAGAATATGAGCTGCAAAAATACAGATGCTTTGACAGCCACTGTTTTGCTGGGTAAAGTTTCACATCCTTCCAAACGATACCCGGTTGCCTCCTCTGTGTAGCAAAGATCTCCCACTCCTTTTACAAAGCTTCCATGACTTATCTATTTTTGTTTTTCCCAGCTGTTGTTGTAAAATCTGTTATCTTTAATGTATTACCCTGAAAAACAACACATCTTTGAGAAGGCCAGTGGACTGTGACATAATTAGATGCAAAATGCACATCTAAAAGCTGTTTACTTCCTGTAACACTAGGATAACTACTAATGAATCACTGACTCTGGGGATTCTCAGTTTGTAACTGGATACTCCACAAACTTCTTATCAGATCAACAATGATTTCTGTCAAAAAAGAAGAAGTGGGGGTGGGCAGGTTTTTTTCCCCTGAAACCAGAGTTTAGCCTATATGCACCAATTCTAAAGCATTTTTAGCATGTCAGGCAGAGTAGTCATGGTGAGTTTGAAGGGATAAGGGAAGATAAAGTGTATCAAAGCAGGATCTGACACTCGTGATGCTATGCAGACCTTTCTTTCTGAGAGCATCTCGCAGACCGGACTGACAGCAGGGATTAATCCATGCAATGGCAATAAACAATAGTTGAAGTGGGGTTGAGGCCTAACACCTGGATGTTATGTTACCATCAGTAAAGAAGCCTGTTGGATGAATATATATGATTTTGACATTGTTGCTTTCTCAGCGACAGGTAAGACTCCTCAGACCTCTTTTGTGAAAGGAATTTTTTCTCCTTTTCTCTTTCTGTATGTGAGAAAACTGGAGGATTCAAATGAAATGCTTTGGATTGCTTCACATATGACCCTGATTGCCAGTTATGAGAGGCTTAAATGCATGGACTGGCATTTTATCTATAGAGGCATATTTATTCTTTCTAAATTGGTCCCACTAAATCAGAGGATCGATGCCCTTGTTGAGCATTTATATCTCCAAGTTGTTAAGGTTGTCCCAAGAGGTGTAGCTCAGTTTCCCATGCAGGTCAGTGGTGATGTCCTCTCAGCAATTCGGTGGTGCCAATGGAGGTGTCAATCCTGCACCAGCAGGCACCAAGGCCATCACATTGCATGGTTCTCAGCAGAGCTGAGTCTGCCACATCTGTTCAGCCACGCCAGGATCACAGAGTGGTAAAAGAAGGAGGAAATCTTCCCCTATCAGCCTCTCCCTAAAGGTACCCTTTCTGGTACTAAACATTGCCAAAAAAATTTAATAAAGAACCTGAAATACCATTAAAGGACACAGAGAGGCTGAAACTTAACCACGTACTGAGTGGTACTCAGGAAGCTGTAGTGTAGCTAAACCTTGTTAGGAAGCTCACCATGTGGGGGCTTTTCTCCATTTTTGACCTCATTTACTCTTTTGTATTATCTCTGACTCCTCAGGGTCAGCTTATGTAGGTCAGGGATTCATTGACATAGATGTTCATCTCTCTTCTCTACAAGAAAAAGGGCAGGGGGGAGGAAAGAGAAAGTGGGTTGGATAGACTGACAGAAGGCCCCAACAACCATGTCCAGAAATTGATGTGGTGGGAGGATGTGAGAGCAGGTGTGAGAAGGGGCAAGAAGGAAATGAAAAACTCTTCAAGAGACTGTTTGGGCCAAGCAATGGGAAAACATGTATGTGAGAGCTATTGCACTGGTCTGGAAGTACTTCACCTTGGTCTTTACAGTACAGACCTGGTCTTACCAGGCTGAGAGCAGAGAACTCAAGACATGGGGAGAGAGCTGGAGCTCTCTGTGTGCCTTCTTCACTTGGCAGACTCAATTGTTTTATAAGACTTACCAGCCAGAAATCTTGCAGAGAAGTTTCTGTGGAGAAGCAGAAATGTGAGTGAAGGTTCCTCAGTGAACAGCTGCCTCCTCTTGGATGCAGATCTGTGTGCTGAACTGGGAAAAATGAAAACATTCCCATTTTGAGTGTTTTGATTTAGATGAAGAGACATGTACATGAAGATGCCATAGGGTTGGAAATCTTAACAGTAGACACAGAAATGTCCTTAAAAGGACTTGTTATTTTACCAGTGTGTTTTCCAGGCAGCAGGAAGGAAACTCATCTTCTACGGCATGCTTTATGAAGTTACTCAGCTTATAGACTCTGATACACATCCAGGCTGCAACAAATTCCCAAGTGTAATTTCTCATGTAGTTCGTTGCCTAGTCTCTTGGCAATGAGCTGCCACTAATCCTGGCCATGGAGGTGGCATGCACTGCTTGGGTGGCCAAGCAGACCTGAGGCTGGAGTTCTCACAGCTAGCTGGCTTCAGTAATATTACTTGGAGAATTTAGTTATCCTAGTGCTAGGATACCCTCTGAAAAAAGAAAAGGAAATGTGAGTATTTGCCAGTTTATACTCTCTTGCAAACATGTTCTACATTCAGCAGCACTAGACTATATGTATTGAAGGTCCAATTGCTAAGTCATTTAGCCAAGATCAAGAGTGATTTTGCTTAGGAAAGCAAGGAATTTAATCCAGATTTCCCAAAGCCATATGCTAACTCCATCCTGCCAGCATGGACTCATCCACACTGAATATAAATCAATATTTAACAAGGGATAACTATTTAACCGTAGTTATCATGAGGTACAACTGGCTATTCCACTTTCACATATCTCATCTAGCCCTTCATAACTATATAGTCCTTCATAAAAAAATACTAAATGTGACTCCTTTGTGAACTGTTCTGTATCAGCTCCTGCAGAGGCATTACTTTAAATAAGAAGCTATGATTTTTATTTTTCTTTCCTTTTGTCACTTTATATTCCAGGACAGATGCTTAACCCAATTTTGCCACCTTCTTCTGCTGGTTGGCTGGTGTATTTAGATGTTACAGAAGAGATTTTGTACACATTGAATGCTTAAAAGGGCCAAAGTCTGATGTTGGTAACCAGTGAGGTATCTGGAATACAGAAGTCAGTCTGCCTAATTCAGTCCCACTCATGTGTTACTGGAAGCCTTTCTGCTAAATTCAGGCTTAGGATCAGCCTGTTAATGTTTACAATGTGGCTCTTTTGGAATAGATGGGAAGGATTTGCAAAGTGAATGTGCCTATAAAATCTCTTATTTACATGCATCATTTGAGTGATTGTGTGTGCAGAAGGACAATGACGTGAGTTGTTTCCTATGCAGTGTATTCAGCAGTCTTTTTCATGCAGCAGCTTGGGCACAATGGGTTTTTAGGGGCATTCATCAGTGCCCTCCTCTGTAACCTACCTCACAGAGTTTACAGCAACTTGATTTTAGAGAGCAAATAAAATGCATCAAGCAAGGCTTGGAAATCTGGCCAGGCTGGGGTTTTCTGTAGGACCTGGGCAGCTGCTCAGCCTGGCAAAGAGTTTGCAGCCACAGGGAGTCCCGTCCACTTTCCTCTGCCTGATGTTTGCACCTCTTCTGGGTCTTGGGGTACTTTTTTTTTGCCCAGATCCTTTTAGGCATTTAAAAACGTTGTTTTAGAAACAAAGGCCATACTTGGGAAGGGAATGACCTTTCTGTGGTTATGCCTTCTGGATGAGAGCCAGATTCAGCTACAGTTAAGTAGGAACCACATGATGAAAAGCCTAATGGTGAAGCGGAAGGAGGACCCCATCAGCATAGGGTTTATCCTTCATAGCTTAGGTAGTGACTTGTGCCTTCCTCCTCTCCCAGCCCTTGCATGCCTTGTCCTTCCATGGGCACATGAGGTTGGTGGATTTTTCTCAGTTATACAGGCTAAACTGGGCCCAGCACACAGAGGCTGATCTGAAAACTCTGGAAGCTACGGCAACACAGATAATGTATTCACAATATTGGCTGAATGCATCATGTAATAAAGCCTTTAGGCTTAACAAACACCTAGCAGAAGAAACATGCAAATCCTGCTTACAATTTTAAGGGGGGGGGGTGTTATACGATAATAATATTGCTTCACAGGTCTACAACTTTGTTTTATCAAACTCTTCCAAACTGCTTTCTAAATATTAATTCCCAAGGTCTCACAGCAGTACTGAATGGTAGATACCCACCTTGTTCACTTACATTCATTGAACTGCTATATGAAAACAAACCAGTCAAATGAAATCTGCATTCAGTTTTACTCGGTGATGAAACCTGCTTGTCACTGCAACAGAAATTAATCTTTTTGTCAGCAGCTGTTAACAAGAGGGTTGCAGAGACCCTGACTTCCTAAACCGTGGAAATAGCTGAGAAGCAGCAGTACTCTGACATCTGAATTTTAATACACTAACCCCTTAGGAGGCTTATCAGAAGGGAAGGGGGAAGTATTTGTGCAAAATGCTTTTATTTGACTGTTTTTATTCCATTCAGGAAGAGTAGTTGCCCTAACAATGGCATGAATCTAGTGTATCGGTGAGTTGTATCCCTTGAACTCCAACTTACAGAACAAAAGACTTCTAAGAAGCATCCATGCAGCAGATGTTTAGTTATCTGAAGTGTCAGAATGCCAATTAGATATTGAACATGGCAGGAGGAGGGTGGAGTTTCCAAAACAAATGAATGATGAATAGGAACAGTTCCCGAGTTTGGTCTAAAGTCCTGCTGTTCTTTTGTAAAATGATTTGTGGCAAATTTGTTTTGTCACTGAGGCATAGTTCCCCTTGAGGATTTAAGTGATTTTTATAATCACTCCAAGGAAACTTTGGAAAAAAAAGGAAAAAAAAAAAAAAAAAAAAAAAAAAAAAAATATAAGAAAAAAATGCCCAA
>NDXB01022649.1:125702-139026 GCA_002631895.1 Agapornis roseicollis
AAAAAAAAAAAAAAAAAAAAGATAAAGAATATGAGGATAAAATGCCCTATTTGTTATGAAGAGCAGGCACTAAAAATGAACATGTTATAAAGTGTAACCAAATAATCCTGTCTTCCATGTGATTCATACATAGTCGCTACTCTCCCACAGTGAAATCCTAGCCTTGCATTGAAATAGAAATGGGATTCTTTTTCATGAGGGAGTGAGGGTCAAAACATGAATGAATTTAGTGAAAATTGACCGCTTCAGAGATTATAAGTTTTGATGCTAGTGAGTGTAGCATCAAAATCTTGCAATGGTGGTCTGAAGGGGGTTAAAAAAGAATCAGCTCCGTAGCTGACTTGCACTTTTATTGTCATTGACCTCAGTAAATCATTGCTAGAAATTAATGTAACATGGACATTTTAGTTCAGTACTTTATGTAACGTTAGATTTAAAGTAGTCATCTTTGACTTGCAAAATGTTCTAGATTATTCATTCTCAAAAGTCACATACAACTTGTAAATGTACTTAGGTTGACTTATCCTGTGCGTGTCTGTGTCAAACAAGAATAATACTGGACAGTATAAAATACCAGGCAAAACAGCAGAGAGGAAATTGGGCTTGCATTGACTTAAATAAGCAAGTGCTGTGACAAAATTGTTTAGTTCTCTTTTGACCTTTTGAGGTCACGTTTGACTATTTATGCTATCTCTTAATGCTCTACTTCTCCCTGCCTGGTAACAATTATGTGTTTATGCTGTTCTTTGCCTTCCCAGTTGGTATATTAAACAATCACTAATTACTGCATAAAAATATGCATTCTTATTTTGGAGCTTCCTGTAAACACCCATCTACTTCCAAATACTCTATTTAAACAGCTGAATGAAAACCTACATGATTTAGCCATGTTGGCTGATTTGTTTAAAACAAAGGCATAGAAATAAAAGAAACCAGTTTGCATCAATTGTTGCCCCATCCAGATATGGGATAGAGAGAGTGAATAACAAACTATTTGGGGGATGGGGGAGTTGAATGATGTAAGTAGATTGAGATTTTGTTTACAACAGTGTTAACAGAGGAAAAGGTCAGCTGAACACAGTATTAATAGATGTTCTGTGATCATCTTTAAGGGTAGTATTTGGCCCTTTTTTTTTTAGGTGGGTATTATTAAGAAAAAAAATGAGCATAAGAACTCTCTTATTGTCTTACAGCTGGCAATTAATGTCAAATCCAGCAGGAAAGGCAATAAGAATTAAGGGTCTCAGGGCAGTCTTTAAGAACTTGATATTATAAAGTACTGAGTGAGTTCTGCTGCTCTGAGAGCTTTCCACATTCCCATTGAAGTGTACAGATGTTACTTAATTTAGAAGGCCACCAAACCAAAGTGTAGCTAATTTAAAGTTGGATCCTGATGCTCATATTTACGTCCTTGAGTGAAAAAGATTTGGTATTTAAGATATTTGGAGATTCCATCTTCTACTAACCAGCAGTTACCAAACACTATCAGAAAATACTGATGATGATAAGTTTTTATGGGAAATATTCAGCCACTGTAAATGATCTTTTCTTTTCCTTTGTGTTTGTTCTTATGTCCTCTAGTTCAATGTTGCAACTTGAATATAATTCAGGCACTTTATTGTTGCTGCCATTGAGAACCAGATTGAGTGATTCCACCCAACCCAGTATTTCAGTGCATTTCAATAAGGCTCTTAAGCACCAAATAGGTCATGCGCTTTGTCCACCTGGTTCTTTGTTGTACTGCTTAAAAGCATTGAACTCTTATGGAAAATTGTTTACAAAATGCAAATACTTTTCTTGCACTCTTAGTTTATGAGCTCTTCTTCCACACTCCGAATATTCCTTTAGGGAAATTAGTGGTGTGCGGATGAAAATGCTGGATGAATAATCTGCTTCCTGGGTAGACTTCACCTTTCTGCTTTTAGTTTTAAAACTGCATGCAAGGTCAGATGGTTTAAAGTGAGTGTTAATTGTGTCTAACTGGCTCAAACACCTCTGGCTTCCCAGTTAACCACATAAACAAATCACCACTGAAATCTGAACATGCCTCTTGCTGTCTTGTACTGATATTAAATCAACACTGCATCCTTTAAGATATCATCTTGATACTCCAGAAGCAGAGAACAAAGTGATATGACATGCACACCCCATATTAAGGAAGCCAACATAAATTGACAGAATCTCTGCACTTGATGACGTTACAGTACGTAAAGCAGTGAAATGGGACAGGAAAGCCATTTCCCATGCTATTTCCTGATTTCCTGCTCTCTGCATTCCTGCACATAAACCTTCAATTCATTTCAGAATGCAGAGGTCATGACAAAAAGTCAGAAGATAAATATACCCTTTTGACAAACAGAAGGTTGACAGCAATTTTTACCGAAATGCTCCTGAGGCCAGGTGTTTCCCATACACTGTATGGAAATAGGTACCTCCAAATGTTTTGTTAGTGTTTGAACTGTAAACAATCTTAGGCATTATGCTTGCAAATAATTTTTTGATGGCAAGGCAGAAATATTCATATCTGTATTTGTGCAAGACCAATGTTCTAACCCAAGAGATTTAGGGTACCAGTGACAGGGACCATGTATTGTAACACAAATGCCCCACTTGAACATACTGAATGGCAACTAATGTAGAAATTATGTACCTGATGTTTTCTTATGATTAGGCAATGCAAATATTTGCTTTGTAGTAACAGAGCAGACAAAAATTTAACTGAAAAAATCACAAAGGAGAAACTAGTGTTGGTAAAGGAAATACCCTCCTCTTCCCTCTTTGAGCACCCCAGTGCTCCTGGGTCCCACATGAGACAAGGCAAGTTCTAAAGCAGAGTCCCACAAAAGTGGAGCCTCTGCACTTTCTGCAGTACAAGCCTTGTATAAATGCATAGAAAATACACTTTTAATTGTGGAGGTTATAGTGGCTACAAGGCTTTTCTGGATGTGTTTTGGAGGCCAAGGCCTCCAAGTCATTGGGAGAGTGTGCTGCAGCCTAGAGTCTCTGCAGGGTGTCCCCTTTGCAGACAGGGTGTTCAGCCACATATTACATCTTCCCTCTGTCTACAGAAGCTTTGAAATCCTTGCCCTTGTGTCCTCTGCAGCATCAGTGCTGCAGATCACTGACCGTTATACAACCACATTTGTTTCTGCAGGTAAATTTTGTTAAGATGGGAGGTGTGTATAGGACACGTGTGTTTGCAGGTTTCCACAGAGACTTAGTAAAATGTTTTCTCTGTCCTTCACTGGAAGCAAACCAAACCCTGCCTGTTTCTCAGATGAAAGGGCATTATACACCTTATGAATTTCAATGCCTGTATTCTCATGTTTCTAAAGGTCCATTCAGAATGCAATCTGCAAAACATAGGGACACTCAATCTGTGTGTACAGGAGTGGTCAGAGAGCAGGTATGATTTCATCTGTATATAGACAACTGTTCTCTGGAAAAATTCTCAGCTCTTCAACCTTTGTTCTGTTGGCAGAATGTCTGTGGATTTAATTACACTTTCTTAAATTAATTTTTTGCAGGCAATTCCTAGAACTGAAGCCAGTGGCTTTACTGGAAATATTTTCTTTCCCTCATATCCATATTTAATTCAACTAAGAGCAACTACAAGACATGCTCTCCTCAGTCTTTTTCTCCCTGTTTACAAGCTTTGTTACTGTCCATACCTGCAGGTATGAGTGAAAAATGGGGTAAAGTAATACCGAATCCAAATGAAGGACTGGGAGTAGATAAAACTCTGCTGAGATTGTCTCACATGGCAGAGCTTCCATACTTTAAAATGTTAATATTCTGCTAAGTTTCAGCATAGTGAAATAGATTTAAAGGATGTAATGTGTGATTCCCAAACTGTTATTTTTAAGGGCTACTTATAAATAAAACTTACTCTGTTTCAGAAGCATTACTCCTTTTGCAAAACAAGTGAGTAACCACATTTTCATTGTATTCCCCTTTCCTACCATCCCCTACCTGCCTGTATGCCTGCTTCTATATAAATACAATTAGTGATTGAAGTTTACAGATGACACATGGCTTGACTGAGTGATGCAAAATAAAGAGAACAGATGACTGCTTCAGAGTATTGTGAATTATAAGATGAGGCAAATATCTATTCCCATAGATATTACTGTAATATTACTGTATTAAAGCATATACAATGTTATTAATATATCAGCCATCCTTGCTGTAGGACAGGCACTTATATGGTCTGCCTCTGATGTTTGAAAGTGAAAGGAGGAAGATCAGCTGAGTTCCTGCCTTCTCTGACATGGCATGGTCAAAACTGGTGATTTGATTCTTGATTGCATACAGTGGAATACACCACAGGAGGGAAGAAGAGTTTTATCACCTGCTATACAATAAGGAAATAGAGGGCTTCTTAAATAGAAGATCTAATGGCTGGAAGCTGGCCAGTTCAGCCAGGAACAAGGAACAAGCTTCTGACTGGTAGTAGGTTATTGCCTAGATAATCTACCAGGGCTAAATCCTGCATTGTTCCTTACATGCATTTTAAAAGTTTGTATTTGAACTGTTTTAAATGACCAACCAGAAGCGTGGCATTTGCTGTCGTGTGCCAATAGTTGTACATTGAATCTACTAGAATGTAAGAGAGTAGCAGCTAAAATTCTGCAGTGAAAATGCAGAATACATACTCTTTGGTAACCACTCATGTAGATTACACCCCAGGATGCTGCAGTTCCCAAAGGCATGGTGTCTATCCACAAGTCCTTGCTCACACTAGTGGTTATGTGCCATGGTCCAAGTCAATAAAGAATCTTCAGGATTAGGCAGCTTAACTTCAAATGATGCCCTGATAAGCAGAGAGAAAATACACACCATCAGCTTGCTACTATTTTGAAAAGAAAAGTCTGGAAAGGAAAGTAGTAGCTGTAAGTGACTGGGAGCAGTTGAGGTTCAGTGGTGCTTCTGGTCTTTATAACCATTACAGCCTATAGGGCTTCCCTGCTGAGATATTCTGGCTTAAAATGACTTAAAAGGTATTTCAGTAGCTTTCCCTTTTGGGGACTTTTTCCCCAGAGAAAAAGGAAGATTTGATCACTCAAATGAAAATTAGAATAGGACCTGCCTTTAAATAAATCATGATAATATGAGGACACATCAGCCTACCTTCTGCAAGTGCAAGACTTTGTGTTGTTTTTTCACTAGCATGAGGTGTGGAACTTGGCAGTGATCTGTTGGACCAAAAAAGTCTGGACTGCTAAATAGTGATAGGGAATATCACTATTGAGAGAAATTAACTGGGGGGACATCAGTTTATCTTTTTCTGCTCTCTTCAGCTCCTTTTTCAACCTTCTTGAGAGTCTATGTTTGTGATGCTATCCCCATGCCAAGGATTTACAGTCATACACAGGACACAACTGAAAAACACACAAAAAGTAAGGGGTGGATGGCATTGAGGAGCTGTTATTGCCTGGATCAATGTTTCCTGCAACCCAAACCACTGTACTTTTCTTGAAATGAATTGATTGCAGTTGTCCAGATGTCATTGGCTCCCTCGCATTAACCCTCCTCATGTCTTCAAAGTGACTTCTCCCCTTGAAAAATTAAAGCCTATTATGTGCTTAGCCTCATACATTAGGTCTCCCAAGGGACATCTGTGCATTACTATGCCTTATTCTGACACGGGTGCTTGTAATGGCTGACCGATGCAAACACACTCTGCAGATGGTAAATCCCATGTATAACTGCAGCCTGTTTCAAAAATTGTTCAATAAAACCTGGAAAATACTACTGAAAAATGAAAATATCCTTTTTGCACATAACAATTACTATATGCTTTACAAGTCAACTTAGTTTCATTAAATATCAAAGTTTGAAAGACAACCCTCCTTTCCCGCATCCCCCAGATAAAATGGGAAGGAGATAAATAGATTAGAGTCCTTTTTGCTTATTGATAAAAAAAAAAGTACATTACATCAATGTAACCAAATATCTTATCACAGCCATTACAGACTTCAAGGTCTTTGTTAACATGAGAACAGGGAAAAACTTTAGTGGTGAAATAAGTTAATTAACAGGGTTGGTTTGTTCTCCTTCAGTTTTTATGATGTGAATTACTATGCACTGTGGATTTAATGAAGTCGTGGTATCTGCTCAGATTATTCAGCTGACCTAAACCTCCTTAAATTCTTCCTGTGTTTTAAAATGACTCATGTACAGAAATGTTTCCCCTAAACTGTATCAAGAACACTCTGGTCCATGTGAGACTGGAGCTGGTGTTTTGTCTGTGCTGCAGAGAAGACCTTGCAGTGTGTTCCCCACAGTGGTGGGCTTTGAGTTTTAAGTTAATTGGCTTATACGTGACCCGAATACAGAGGAAACATACATGCTAAACTCCACAGGATAATGAGGAATTATATGAAGTTCTGGCATGTTTCTGGCAATTTTTATTGGACTCAAGTGACGAAAGCAGGATGTGTAGTGTTATTTTGGTTTTGTTTCCTTTCGTGTTTTATGGTTTAAATCCAGAACATTGAATCATGATGCTTAAAATGTATTTTTCAGGTGTTGCATCAACTTCCATGAAACTTGGAAAATCAGAAAGGGAGAAAGCTTATTAGATTAAGAATTTCCCTGTCCTTTCAACACCACCTCCAGTGACCTGGCTAAAGATGTTTGAGAGGATACAAGGAAGGGGTCAGCACACTGAGCAGGAATGTCTAAGTTAGTGACTAAGAAAACCCCCTCCTAAGCACTGCCTTGTCTTGTAAAATGAAGAAATCACTGTAATCTGTTTCCTAAAAGATGACATTTATAGAGGAATAATTCCAGGAGGGAAGTTCCTGGTATTATTTAGTTTTTAAAGTGAGATTGCTCTGGACATGAATCAATCCCTGAGAGCCATTCTCGTTTGCTTTTCTAATACATTGATACTCTCACTCTAACTACCATGTACTATATTTTTATTAATTTTTTTGTTACTGGCAATGTTATTAAGGAGTTTCTGGAGAATTAAACAGCTTTGTTCCCAGTGCAGACCTCCCTGACAACACAAGTCAGATTGACTGTAGGGACCCTTGTTATTTCTAGGTATATGGCATAAGTTCCATCTTTAAGCTGCCAGTTTAGCATCTTTCATCACCATCAGTTACCAGCCTTGTTTGTTTGTTTCTTACATCTGTAATGCAACATGCTGTTACTATCTGACTCCAAGCACCTCTGGAGTAATATGTAATTCAAAGATACTTACAGGCTGTGAAACAGGTCTGCTGATGTACATTGGAATAATAAAAACAACACTGGGAATGCAAGTCTGAGATTTCTTAGGTACTACCTGTAAAACTGGCATGACAAGGTGGCGTTCTTAATGACTGGAATTTGATGGCTTGCACATACCAGTGTGATAACACAGTCATGAAAATAGTGCCAAGGGCCCACTTTACCGCAGAGTATTTGTTCAGCTCCCAAACTAGCTGTAACTGTGACTAAAACCTGGTGTCTGCCCCTGGCAAACAGCAATTGATGCCCTTGATGCAAATCATGAAGCCCTACTTGCTACAGAGAATGTTTTCTTCCTTCTGTAGAATGAATTTGGGGATCTGCTCTCTTCTCTTTTGCATGGTCACTTCTCATAGTAGTAACCCTATAATGCAAATTCTTCTGTTGTGTAGTGCTATAATGCCTGGTGCTGGATAAATGCAACAAATTATCTTCTGAAGGAATAAATTTAGATTTGCTTTACATATCAGTGTATTTCAGAAGTCTATCACATCAATGAAAATTCATTTTGCTGCACAACTGGTATTGCTTCTGTTGGCTCCAAAAATATTAGTCATTGGGGTACTGTCTCCTTCACAAACTCTTTAAAGGAAATACTGTGTAATTCAAAAACAAAAATGCATGGGAACTGGCAATACACGAGTCTTCACAAGCTCAGAGTTTGAATTCACTGTAGATAAGCGTGTTTTTCCCAAATCTCTTAACCTCCTGAGTTTGCAGAACTGGAACAGAAAATCTCATTTGAAAACAAGCACTTGCAATGTTTGGTTTTTGTTGTTTTATTCAAGTTTAATAACACATCTTAGATCCAGACCAAGTAGTGTTTTCTCATTGAGTTTTGGAGCATGCATGAATGTGAGAGCAGTTTATACACGGGCTAAACCAGAGCTCACTGAAATTGTGAAAGCGTGACAGCAAAGACAGGTTGTCTTCAGAGGGTTTTGGGATGGTGCTCTGAATTTTCTGCTCTCCAGGGTAGGTTGGTAGTTTCACTCTCAAGCCATGTAGACATTTACCAGACCAATAAATGGGGAGGGAAAAGGGGAGTGCAAAATGGTGTTCTAGTTTAAATTACAGAAAGCCAAAACAGGGGACAGGGAGAGAAATCTCCAGTTCATTTCCATTTCCCATTTCCTGCTGAGGTCTGTATTATTTTTGGACAACGACTCTGTGAGTCTTGGCATAGAGCATCTTTGGCTCCAGGGCATACCTACAAGGCAGATTGTACCAGGACCAGAGCTGGGAGCAAGGATGGGGGAAGATCCCCGGGTCAGAACAGTTGTTTCCCAATCTCTTTCCCCCTTTCTAGAAAACGGGAGGTTTGCTTCCATCTGAAAGATGGCCAGCAGAACAGCATCTCCATTCAGAAGCTATTGGAAACTAAGGGAGCACATATACCCTTTCAGGATTTTGATGGGGGTTTTTTGGACGCTGAAAGGAATTAAATTTCTTTGAGAAAGGAATGTCTAAATCCAGGATGTCAGTGTTGTAGTGAGGAAGTTGCAAGTTTTGTTCAGCTCTTCATCTGGCATCGTTTTTCTGTCCAGCCACCTCAACAGCTTCTGGTTTTGTTCTTTTCTCTGAACAGTAGCAGATTTTGGTGTCCTTTTTGTGCATTATCTTAGCTCCAGTGGTGCAAACTGAGTGCAGCACTTCTATTTTGTAGTGTCAGCAATGACTTCTTTTAGCATTGATTGTCATCAGCCAGGACCAGCCACTGGGATCTGAACAATGGCAGGTTTTATTGTGTGATATTCAACACACAGGCTGTAAAGAAAGCTGCTATCTAAGAAATGATCCAACACAAAAGTACACTTTGTGACCTGTCTTCTTCCTCTTCACAAATGGGGTAACACAATGAAATTCAACTTGGGGCTTGCACTTTACCCATTTGAGATGGGTTTTCCATTTCTACGCTTCCTCTGAAAAATAATGAAGAGAGTGTAGGAGTGTCATGGAATCTGACACAAAGAAAACCAACAAAATCATGCTCAGATAAAGAACAGAAAGCCAGGTAAAAGCAAAACTTGCCTATATTTAACAAGGATCTAGCCAAAGCTATAGAGAACTGAAAAAACCAGCCACCCCCCGCCCCCCCAAAAATACATATGAGTGAGGAGCTGTCCTGGGGAACAGCAAGGCAATGTTTTCAAAGTTTCTTTTTTCTTTCTCCCCACAGAAAATCCGGGACTCCAACCTGAATGATTGTTTCATGCTAAATAATATTAGCATTTAAATAGCACAGCATTGTAGTTAGCAACTGGGTGAGAGTAATGGGAGGATGGCAGTGCTGGGTTCACACCTCTCTCCCTGGCCCTTATTCGGCTGGAGAACATTGCCGCCTCCTACCCTTAACTGTGTTAAGGGGAGGCAGCCTTCTCCCCCCTTTGTGTAAGATCTTTGCAGGGATAATGAAGATCTAGCTGCAGCGATAAAAAAACTAAAATCCTAGGCCTGTCTTTGCGTACAACTGCGTATAAACCCGTGTCTTCAGCCTGCAATATTACCCTCATCAATTAACTCTCAACCAACTGCTTGAAACACCTTTAGGAATTCTTTTTCTGTTTCATTTAATAAGCTTGATATGCTTTCACCTACAAGGGGACTGCACAGAATATGTGTATACTCAGGTGTCCTTATTGTCACAGTTGATATGTTGCCATGGAGGAAAGCTATTAATGAGAGGAAATTAAATTAGATCACCTCTTTGCACATTTATCTGCACACAGCACAGCTTCAGTCTTAAGGAGAGGGAGTTCTTGTGGGAAAGCAATTAATAGATGCAGGTGCACAGGAGAAAAATGCATTTCTTGTAGACCTTTGAAAGATGCAGATGGTATTCAGGTCTATGTTGCTCTTTGGCATGCTAATCACCAAATTTCACAGATATGAGGTGATTTATTTTGCATAAATTTCATAATTACCAAAATTTATTGTTTTCTTCAGAGTTTCTTTCAAAAGATAAAAGATGCAGTTGTGTAAGGCTGCAGATGTAAATGATTTGCAGCTCATGGAGAAACCTGTTAAAGGTATCACAGTCTTGCAGTTATCCCATAGCAGTTTGTCGGATAAAAAGGAGGTATCCTAATGCCAGAAAATCCTGGGGTCTGGATGCAGCTAAGAGTGATGAGAGGCAACCTAGGTAAGATGAATGTGTGTGATTAGCTGGAGGAGGCTGTATTTAAAAGAAAATGGATCTTCCAAAAGAAGGACAGGAGGCCATGGGAATAAGGGCCTTTGTGTCAAACATTTCTGCCCCAAATCCATGGAAACGAAAAAGATGAGACATAGGTAAAATCTAAACCAGATCCTCAGACTGATAGATTTGTTGGTGGGTTGGTTTTTTTCCTTTTCCTTCTGTCAGATGATTAGCAGCATACTTTGCCCATAGTAGGCAAGCATAAAGAACTGGAAGAAGGCTTAAGCCTGTAAATGCACCAGTTAATGGGCAAAAGATGGCTATCCTGGTGCCTGACCTGGGAGCAAAGGCCAGGAGCAGAAGTCATGGCCACCACAGTGTGAGAAGTGCAGAACCATAACCAAGCACATAGGTGTGCATTTGGGCTTTTCCAACAGCCTGAGTAGCAATAGTCCCTGACACAAAGATTAAAATATCAAATATTATTTATTCATGTATTTTTTAGTTTCTGGGCCCTGATTAGACCCAGTTTCAGACAACGACTAGGCTGGCTGGACATGGGTGGCTATGGGAAGCAATTGAAGAGTAACTGCAAGGAGAACCCCATGGGATCACTCTGGTGGGCACTGGGATAACCAGCAGCACATCACAGTCCCCTGCTCTCAGAGGGAGGGGGCTGTGGGGTACCCAAACTAAAACCATATTGGGAATTGGCTGAAGTAAAACTAACCTGGCAATAATAAAGAGTTTCAATTATTTTTCCTGCTGTCAAACTGTAATTGTGGGTGCCAAGGTCTGGGTTTTCATGACACAGACTTGCTGCTGAGGTCTCCATATTGCCTCCTATGGTTTTACTGGTGCTGGTTTCTATGTCAAGTTGAAGGAGTTAAATTTGGAGGGATGCAGAGCCAGGGCAGGGGTAAGTGGGCAGGAGCCAGTGTGGGGAGCAAGACCCTCCCCTCCCACAACCCCTCCTGAGTACAGCACCACAGCCTATGGATTTCTCTCCTTAATGAGGAAGGGAGACTAATTATTAGCCTTTTGAATCTCTGACCAATCAATTCAGAGTCCGTGACAATACTTAGCACTTACTTTGCTTCACAGGGCAACAGATGAAATACTTTACAACTGCAGTAATTGTCCTCAGATTAAAAACAAGAAAATGGAGCCCCAAGGTCACCAGAACTACAGTCAGGTACAACATGAAGTAGTACTACCTGTATGTGGTAAAAATTCCCGTTACAAGCCATGAGCTCAGTAGGAAGTGACACAAACTGCTTATTCTGGAAGTAAATGCAGTAAATTATGACAAAACCATAATTCATATCAAATACATAAATCACGTTAACAATGTTATATTTGTTTATCATTGAAACAGATCCAGTTGATTTAAGTATTATGTCACCCTAAAAACTGATACGATTTTTTAATAGACCTTGGACTTCTAATTTCTTGAGAGGAGTACTGAAGTTAACTTTGTTTAACAATATGCACAGTACATTTTGTGAGGTTTTGTCACAAAGGAGAAGAAATAATTAATGGCAACTTTCTTTTTTCTTCTCCACTCAGCTATAATCCAGACAAAATCTGTACAATAAATGTTGCTGTTGGGCTGAAATCCTGTATGACAGGTTGCAGCCTAGAGCAAAATTTCAGTGATGAGCCACGTAAGCCCTGAAAATAAGAGCTGATAATGATAACAATCACTGACAAACCTTTAACTATGCCTGTGCTAGTGTGTGTCACTATAATACAATTTTGTATGTTAAACAACAGATGTCAAACAGAAGAAAGGAAAGAGGCCTTTGCTTTTCTTCTGTTGTGGACCTTGTTCTTCCAAACCAGCCATTTTTTCAGTTGCCATGACAGTGTTAATAGGAGTTTATCATTTTCCCATGCCTGCTGCATACTAATGAGGGATCAATTCATGAATGTTATCTGTAAGGCTAACAAGGGTCCAGCACCACAGGCACTGGTGCATTCAGTACTTGGAGCAGCGGCACCTCTATCCACAGCCCTGTGCCTGCAGCACAGAGTTTTATAAGGAGCAGAAATTCTGCTGTTCACCTTTTAACCATCACTGCACGTGGATATGCAGCAGACAGCTAACAACTAAATGCAGCCACCAAAAAGTTTGATTTGCTATTTTCTGATTTATCCCAGGGAAAAGCAGCTGTGAAATATACACAGAGATAAGGGAATTGCTTCAGCTGTGTGTCATAGGGAAAGCAGAGATTTTGGTGAATTTGGCTACATTTTGGGCCCTGGAAACTTTTATTTGGAGAACTTTGTTTGAGGCAGTTAGTGAAAAGGCAAATCACACCTTTTGAAGGAAACCACTGAGATCTCAGATGCATTTTGGCAGTGGCTTGTGTGCAGTGGGATTTATCCTGCCCCCACCAACCATTTTCCTCAACTGCCAGTGGTGAAAACAGATGAAGTAACTGAGATTAGGAACTGGTTGAAGAACTGGCAGAGGCATGATTAAAGTGACAGTAAACAGTTTTGCTCTAAAAGTTAAGGATAATATTGCCAACTCCATGATTCAAAACATGGTACAGTGCCATACGCTGGAAGAACTCTGTTCCAGACATAGATGTTTTTCCTTCTCACCAGTGCATCAGCTGCACTGGGAAATACGCTTTTCAATTTGTGATTATTCATATTTATGGTATGATTTGTAATAGGTAGCACATTGAGCTCCAAACAAGGTCTTATTTGAGTTATAGAAGACTTTTCAAACGGATTATATGGCACTTAATAATGCCATTGATTCCTATATGTAAATCTTTCAGCTGTTTTCTTCGTTCTGCTCTTTGGGGTGGTTTGTTTTGCTACTATGAAAAACCAAAGAAATGAGGCAAAAGTTTTCCCCTTTTCTCCACCCCGATAATTTTTTTCTTTTTTTTTTTTTTTTTTTTTTTTTAAAAAAATTTTAAAGAT
>NDXB01022649.1:139722-165719 GCA_002631895.1 Agapornis roseicollis
TTTTTTTTTTTTTTACCAGAAAATTCCCTAAGTATGTGAAGTGTTTCATGGCTGTATAAAAAAGATTTCTGTTGCGCCCACTTTGCTATTCAGAATATGCATTTGTTTGGGTGGAAGGCAGATTAAGCCAGACTCATGTATTCCATTTGTATAATCTTTGGAAATGTATGAGCTAGCAATGAGTGTACAGCAATGTATTCATGTATTACCCAGCATCTTCATAACAAATTCTGCCCTCTCTTTAAAGCTAAAGCAAAAGCATATTGCAGCATTTGGCTGTATAACTGTGCAGCTCTGTAATCATGCCATAATTTCGAGTTTCCATCTGGGCTTGGAGTGATATTAATTAAGCAAGGTGATTTCTTCTCTGTCTATGATGAATACAAGCAATGCCTCAGTTGTCCTAAGCCTGTCTTGCTGAACAAGTACATCAGAGAGACAAACTGATGTTAAATGGTTTTCTGGTAAAATGGCTACAAACACAACTTTTCCCTTTCTTGCTTTCTCATATAAAGCCACTGGCAGTGCAACCTCCTTTCCTTGTTGGATGCCTATCACAGAACATTAGGGAGCCAGAAGACTTAATGCAGTAAATGTTATTAATTCTGATTCAGTTCTAGGATTTGACTGCTAACATATTTAGTGCACTCCAAGCTAACCTGGAGCTGAAGTACCAACTTCATCTCTATTGCATGTTCAGTGGTACAGCCATGACTCAAAATATGCTGAAGTGGATGAAAATTGGGTTTTTTTCCTCTCTGTTTCACTGTACTCTCTCATCAGAGGCTGAGAAGATGTCTGCAAGTAGATATTGTATTCTTCTAGGTGGAATCACTGCTTTCTGATAGCCCTTCTATGTTTGTGCAATAGCTGGACTTTGAATATCTGAAATTATACAGCACTTACAGGATTTGATGCATGTAAAAATGCTGCTGAGGTTCAGAAGTCCAAGATTTGCTTTTAGGGTGGGAATGTGTGGCTAGGGTGAGCAAGATGTACTCAGGACTCATCTTGCAAAGTGTTGGGTGAAATTCAGTTGCAAGCAGCAACATTTTTCATAGTTATTTGAAAGGCCTTGTGATAGATTGATTGTTCATAATCAATCTTTCACTGTGACTACATTGAAATTAAATCATATTCAGGTTCACATCCTGGCAACAACACAAACTATGATAGTTTAGCAGCTGGCATAATCATTCCAAGTTTCTGATCTTTTTCATTTTTAGCTCTGTTCAAAATATGAGATTGTATAATGCACTATGGTCTCTGTAACAGCCTCACATGGCTTTACGTTATAATTTCACATCAGTTTTACCTCAGAGTTTCTAACAGGTCAAGTAACCTTCTGATTTCATTTAAAGTTTCTATTATTCTCTCCTGAAAGGGAAAATCTAGCTCTTGTTTGGACAGCTTTGGTAACTCCAAAGGAAAAATTGGGCATTATAGTGAATACAAAAGATTCACTTTCCATGCATTAGGCTTTTCAATTGCTTTCTTAATGCAAAGTTGGACAGGAGAGTATAGGCAGGAAAAAAAGATCATTTTGTGTCCATGGTCAGATGTCAATATTGACAAAAATAAATGGAATGTAACAATAGATCCTTGCAAAGATGAAGGTCATATGACTAAAATGTCTAACTAGACCTTGCACTATAGCTGTATCTTATTGCTGTTTGTGATAAATCGTTGGGTTTTTTCCCCTTAGTTTAAAATGTGCAAAAGGAAGGAAAGTCTAGAATTTTTAAACTACCTCATTTCAAGCAGTAATATTGAAGGTGAATAAGAATGGAAGCAAGCACTTGGGATATAAAATAAAATCACATAAATTAAAAAAAAAAAAAAAAAAAAAAAAAAAAAAAAAAAAAAAAAAAAAAAAAAAAAAAAAAGAAAAAAAGAAAGAAAAGGAAGGGATAAAAAAAAGCCAGAGAAAAGCCTGAGGAGGTCAAGAGTATTTGGACTCACTGGGGTCTGTGCACATCAGTCCCTGCTGCATTTTTCAAACTTCCTTTCTTCAAAACTGAGATGATGCAAACTGCTCCCTCTGCCCAGGGCGCTGTTTGGAAATTGAGTTAATTAGTGATAGTCTGTAAACTCATTGTGTCTTAAACTGAGAGGTTTTTTCACTTCTTGCCTAAGCCAATTCTCTTATGAAATCAGCTTTTGAGATTCTTCCAGGGGTTTTTTTCCTAGTTAACAACATTGTTTTAAAAGTAAAAAGCAAAGACAGATATAATCTTGATGCTGTTCAACACTGAAGCCTTTTCCCCTAGAGATACTTCCCAATATGCAGCAGCAAAACACAGCCCTGCACAGCACCATCAAGTTGGCTCATACATGTATGCCTGAGCAGAGGACTGACCACATCAGCAGTGTCACTGAGGAGTGACCAAAGACTAAACATCAAACAAAACCTGCTTTGATTCACAGGGGTAATAAAAAACTTAATTTGTGTTTGAGACCTTTCCCTTGGAGCCTCTTGGCACTTCTGAAGTGTCATCATCTATATAGTCTCTAAACACAGTTTGTCTCCTTACTGTAGCATCTCATGCCATTGGTGTTTCTACCTCTTTTTCTCTTATTGTATGAAGGTCTATCACACAGGTTATCTGAATGCCTGCATATCTCTTGTGAGACTATAAGATAAGCTCTTAGATGCCTATTGTTCCCTGTTGATAAATACTGTCAGATATCTACTGTAAGCCAATTTAAAACCAAAACCAAAACAACTAATTGAAAAAATACTTCAAGCACTTTAATTTGCAGCTGATTTATAAACACAAAAGCTATTTTCTGGACTTGAAATATTTTTTAAAAAACAAATTGCTCTCTTTTATTACCACTGCAGTCTGAAAAGTTCCTTGTGTCTTCTCTTGTATGTGAAAAAATTGACCACTAACTTAACTCCAGAAGACAAAGCAGTAGACAAAAGTTTCCTAACCATGGCATTGTCCTTCCAGAGTGCTGAACAGCCCCACCAAGTTTGTTTCAATCACACTGCCATTTCCTAACTGAATCCAAAATATTTCTTCTAAAGGTTTAGGGTCTTGATCATAGGTGGAAGGTCAGCTAGTCATTTCCTGAGACGTTCACTTCTCAAATAATCTTTCATAAATCTTAAAGGAATGCAATAGTTTATGCCAGAAGAAGCAGGGAGGGTGGATGGCAAGAGAAGCTAAAAGATGTTTACACAAAATGTATTTCTTCAAATTCAGTGTATTAGATTTTTTTCTCTTTTGTACCTATGAAAAATTAGGCTGTTTCCCTTCCTCTCACGTGGAAGGAGCTGCACTGCTCCCAAGCACAGAGGTCTTTGTCCAGAGCTGGTGCAGAATCTGCCAGGACACTTATGTCAATGTGGCTATGTCCATTGGTTATATATACATACACATGTGTGCATAGAATAATGCTGGATTTAGGCACTCTTGTCTCTATGTGCCAGCAGAGCTCTTCTGGGGACATGTAGAGAAAAGACTGAGAAAAATCCACCTGAAATTTCAACACAAACATCAGGTCCAAGGTTGTTTTGTTTTCTGACCATCTCCATTCAGTATGTAGCAGTGAAGGCACCTATGGACAAAAACTGAGACCTTCAGATGACCCTGGTGGACGGGGCACTGCATTCCTTCTTAGCTGGTGTCCTGAGTGGGTCATCTGGCTACAAGAGGATGTGATGCTCTAAATTGCCATTTCCCATCCATCAGCAGCTGGACCCCAAATGCTCTTCAGCAGTGCTGCTGACAGCTGCTGGGGAGAACTGGCTGCCTGGTCTCATCCTTGATGGGGAACTTTAAAGTACTGCCAATTTTAGTGCAATACTAAATATTGCACTAAATATTGCAATACTGCCAAGAGGTATTGTAGAGATTAGACAGGTTCATTTCTCTGGTTCTGAATATGAATAGTAACACTATGGGAAATTCTTATTCTAAATGTGATCAGTCTGGCTCCTAGACTGCTGTAAGTGTGCCTGGGGCTTATCTGATCCTGGTGTAAATACAATGTGCCTGTCCCAGAAAGCCAACAGTGCTGCCCGTGAATGGCAAAAGTATGTTAAATAGATAGTAAAATAAACTATTACTATTTATCACATGCAAAGAGCAGAGGAAGAAATTCCAGTGTACTTTTAGCTGTGCTGGAAAATGTACAGAAACTGTCTCAGTGCTTCAGTTTTCCTGTGTAACCAAGTTTAATTATACCCTTTCCACAAGGGTGTTTTTCCTCAATTACAATAGTTTGTGAAGTTTGTTGGCTGAAAGTTGTTAGAAAACATGTTGAATATTAGTAGCAATATATCAGCATTGGTTTTGTTGCTTTAAAAGAAATACTGACTTCATAAATCTGTGCTATGGATTTATCCCATGAAAGCAGAATTTTTAGTGCCTCTAATAAAAAATATATGGGCTGATTCTCCCCTCATGATTGTTGGTAGAGCACAACAAAAGAGTTCTCCCCAGCGTTTCTGAACATGGGTTTGATGATGAGGTGTGAAATGTTTCAGTGATTTGTTTTGTGTTTGTTCCTTTCATTTCTAGATCATTCATGACAAACAGCAATGTATCAGCAGGACGAGACAATTTACTGCTGCATGACCTAAAAGGTGAAAAAAGTTCCATACATTTTATATCCCTTTTGTAGTCACTATACTACACTAAAGATGACCACGGGTCACAGTGCTTGTACTCACTGTAGTTTATGTGATAGTAACTCTTTCAGATGATCTCATCCTATTTATTTTAGCGTCTGTCCTCAGATAAGGATGACCATTGCCTGGGCTTTCTTTCGCGGTAACCCTTTTCCTCACAATTCAAATACTTTTTTTCTTATTGAAATTTAAAAAGAAAAAAATAATAATTAAGAAAAAGCAGAACCAGCCCTCAGCTGAAGCCTTTCCCCCTTCTCAACTAAATGGATTTTTCCTTTGTTTGTACATCATGACAATCTGGGGGGGAAGGGGAGGGAATTTTGTGCTTAAACTACCCTTGTGACTGAGTCACATGCATATCAGCTACAAAAGGAGATTTGGCATGTTATGTATAAATCTCCATTAGGAGAGAAAATAGGAAAGTTTTACGTGACTGGTATCTCATTCACAATAATTAACTCATCAGCCATCTAAAACTACTGTACAGTCAAGGCCAAAACAAGCAGGCAAAAGAAACATTTTTCTCACATTGTAGCACCTACAGGAGTACTTGGTATTGGTGTTCTCAGTCTCCAGTTCTCATGGTATGAAGTCTTTATAAATCTAAAACCTACTGTCCTGATTTATGCAGGAAAGGAGACCTGGGTGATAATGTGGTGTCTCTTATTCTGTGGACATTTCCCCTTAATCAGCTCTAGAATTTGTTGCTTGGCTTGATCTAAATTTGATGGGGGGGCAGAAGTCTCAAAGATCATGATGCATTTTATGGAAAGAGCTGTATATCAGAGAAGGCCATCTGTATATCCAGACTGCAGAGAAAGGACTGTAATGTGTTCAGTCTTTGCTAGACTTTATTGGAGTATACTATTGCACAGTCTTAAGCAAACCTTTATTAATTTCATTGCTCATGCAACAGAAAAGGCTAGAAAGGTAAAAAGGTGAGTGAAAAGCTATAGATATGTGTCTCTTTCCAGTTTGGGACTTATTAATGAGGCTGCAGCTCATGGCAGCTTGTCTTGGATGTCTTCTGATGAAACTCACTGCTAATCCATCCTGCCTCCATGAGCTGGCTTGGTGTGAGCTGTGATAGCTCCCTAGTAATCTGCTTCATCCTGCACTCACCTGGCTGTGAGTGCTGACACAACATCACCATTCTTCTTCCTAAGAGAAGGAAGAATTCTTCATACAGAAGCTCATAGAGATCGAATCCCCCTGTGATAAGCGTGTGACTGAGAGCTGCGTGAGCACTCGCTGCCTACGGAGCAGGCACAAACACGCACACACAGCCCCTGGCCTTTTTTACCTCTGGAATATGCAGGGCTCGTAGGATGTTAACCTGCTAGCTGGTGGGATCCAGCCCTGAGGGAACCTCTAGGTGGCTGTTAGCTCATCTCTTGCAGTCCCAGTGCAAACTGGCCCTGGTGCTGTGTCTTCCTTGCCCCCACTTTATTTCCCATGCAGGATAGCAGGCAGCAGGAGCTGTGCTGTTGCGAAACCCCAGAGGAGACAGCGTGCGTGGTGAATAGGTGAGGTCAGCAGCAGTGGTGATGAGCTCACCTCCTCCCTGTAAACACCAAAGTGCCTTGTCTCCACTTAGTTATCTCACTGTAAAATCCCACTGCAGGTTTGCTGGCTGGTTGTAAAAAGACACCTTTGTGTCAGGGAAGACAAAGCTTTACAGATCCCGGTTCAGAAAAGCTTTGAAATGTGCACAGGTCCAGAGACATGTAAATCCAGCAATGTCAGATGAAGTGCTCTTCCCACAGTCATGTTTCCAATGTAAATTATTAATTCAAAAGTTGATTTCCCTGAACGTTTTTTTTCTGTGTCAACAGCTGCTCTTTCTGTAAGAAATCACCCAGCAAGAAAATCTCTTGCATGGGGCAATGTTGCAAGGGTGTGGGGACAACAGAGTAAAATTAGTATGATTTTTGCCTTAATTTGAAACAAATACTGAGGTTTGTTCCCAGCCCTCTGCCTGCCAAAGATAAACAAGCCCCTTCCTCTCCCACCATATAAAACTGAAAGGAAACAAGTTAAAACAGCCTGGGCAATCTTTCTTTTATCCATTAGCATTTTATGTTAATTTTGAGTGAAATCTCTGCTGAAGATGAGTTCCACTCTCTGAGAACACACCCACATCCCTGGCAGTGTGGAGGTGACTTCTGTTTTGGAAACCCAGTGTAATTCTCCTGCAGGACATTGACTACTAGGGCAAGATTCCTTCTTTAATACTCAATGAACTCTCTGAAATGTTCTGTGCTCGTATAGGGCTGAAGAAGTGCTCTAGTGTTTTAGATATATCAGGTTTGTTGCCTCTGTTTCAGCCAAGTATTTGCATTGGTGTGTGCTCACATCCCAGTGGGCCAAAAGAAGCCCAAGAGGTGGTACTCTTCCAGACAAAGAGGGTAGAAGAAGGATGGTCTCAGCCAGGTACCCCAATTTGCTTTCCTTTCTCTTTGCAGCAGACACTGGAGCTAAGTGGCTGTTGTTACTGAGCTGTAAAACAGGAGTCTGCATGGGGAGAAAATGGGCACATAAAATCCCCTGCAAAAGGCGACATCGCTGTGATTATTCTGGTTTTAAGAGGGTTTTTAATTTGTCCATTGGCAAAAGGAAACACAGCTTTTGTGTAGGGGTTCTGATAAATGTTTTTATGACAAGCTGCACTGAACATGTGGCAGAAGCAGCTTCTCTGTAGGTGTGAAAAGGTTCTGGGGCCGACTGAGCTGTGTCAGCTGAGGGTATGATCTCTGCTGGAGAGGGAAGCAAAGCTTAGCCTCCAGAAAGCTCTGACAAAACAGGGTGGTTTTCAATATCATGGCCTGTCTGAGAGATTGACTTCTCTTTTCATGACACGTTAATAATGTTGGAGCAAGGTGAAATCAGGAGGTGAAGGTGAAAAATAACAAGTAGGTGTTATCCCAAGCAGCCTGTGTCAGCGTCTGCACAATTTCCACTTGTGATGAGCTTGCTCCAACACTTGCGGCTGTAATTCATTGCCAGTGGTACAGGCAGGTTGTATAGCATCTCCAGTGGGAACTGCAGGAGACAGCACAACCTTTGAGAACTCTAATGTTCCCTAAAAACTTTGGGGCCATGTCCACTCTAATAGTCTTTTTGAAACTGGAGTTAGAGCATGCTCCTCTGTTGAAGCAGGGAATCTAATAGGCCACTAAAGGCTGTCCACAACCACCCTGGCATTCCCATACATTGCCAAGCACAGTAAGCCTTGAATTTACAAGGTCAGTCTGCAAACTGGTCTTGACTTGCTTTTACATCTTTTCAGTCTCCTGGCTTCACAGTTTTGGTTCTTAAGCTTCATTGCATGCAATCTTTTCTTTTTGAGGCAGTATGAAACTCCAACTTGCATTTAGTGTATCAGCAAGAAGCAGCTTGATTTTGTGTTCTGGGCAGTTTACAAAGGAAATCTCACTGAAATTGTTTATAGTCATAACCAAAAGGCACTTTCTTTTAAATGCAGCTCCAATGCTTGCTAATAGCAAAATACAAACTGGTCCCTGCACTTGAAAAAGCTAGCAAAGCACATAAGTGATTCTGGGATTTTCTTGTTTCCACTAAAAATGGCCAATGTCCTGTATTTGCACGGTTGCTAACATGATTTAGGTCTGGCCTGATAAGCTCTTTCAGTATACTGTAGGTCTAATTGTATGATTTTTCCAAAGAGGAACACCAGCTTTCCCCCTTTCTATGGCACAGAAACGCCCCTGCTGTGAACCTGCAGCCGGGTTCAGCATCCCAGCGGGACACAGGGGGGCACTTCCAGCCCCACTTCCTTCACCAGGCAGGGAGCGGTGGTCCCCAGGGCTTCCCTGCTCACCTCCAGGCACCGCTCTTTGGCATTTGCCAGCTTGCAGCCACACCTGCTCAAGGCCACTAAACTCTTTTATGGGAAAAAAGCCTTAATACATTCCAGTAAAAATCATTGCTGAGGTTCCTACCCCCTGTGCTTCCCTTCCCATTCCCCTCTGCATCTCCATTCTGAGCCCAATTCCCTGCTAGCCTGAGAAATCCCACCTCTGTTTTTTATACATTTGGTATAAACATTTCCTGAAGCTCATAAACACCTTTGTCATTTATCAGTGCAGTGAAAGATGTTTATTGCCTAAATACGAAAACTATGATGGGATGCGAATTTAGGGAGGCTCGCTGCCTGTTCCTGCATAGTGATGTTTCTCAAAGTAGGGCCAAATCTGGGGCCAGGTTTTCATACTGAATGCAGAGGCCCTCTGCTTTTTAATTACTCATAGTGATGATTGCAACTTCCAGCATTAAACAGTGAGCACTGTCTGACCAAAGCTCATTTTACAGCAGTTCTGGTATGTACCAAATTGAAGGAGGTAAAAGAAAAGGGTTGGGGTGGTGGGGGAGGAAGAGGAGATCTATAACTGGCATGTTAATAAAACTCAGTTTGTCACTTCAGCAGCACACCCTGAGTGTAATAACTAAGCTTCCTTTCTATACCCCCTATGAGTTCCTTTGTATTGACAGATGCCATTTGTTCATTTACGACGTGATAATAAAAACCTTCAGTTTTACTGAATGTTGTTCTTTTCCTCCCCTGACACTGGGGCACCAAATGGTTTGTACTGCACTCAACAGGCACTTTTCATTAAAGATCATGGCATGAAAATGAACTGTATTCGAAAATCATTTAGTAGAAGAAGTTCTGGTATTGAATAGGCTGCATATAAACCTTCCCTAGCTAGGAAGCAGCTTCCTGGGAGTCTCCACATGCATTTGCACACACATGCTGAAATAAGGGGTGTCTTTATGTTCTGGCAGTGCTGCTGCATTTGGAAGCGTCCAAGTGCTCAGATTCCTGTAGCAATTATTGTATGCTGGTATCGGTTTCCTGTAACTTTATTTATTTTTAATCTCTGTCTGACTTTAAACAGCTCAAAACCCCTTCTTTTGCCTTGCCTATACTTCTTCAAACTTACGAATCCAAATGTTTACCAAAGTTTTCACACAAACACACAGATTAAGTCAAAACTGTAAATTCGGATTGCAGGAAGCTAGAATTTGAATTGATAATTAAGCCTTTAGTCAGGAATGCTTTTAAACATCAGCTCAAACTATATTTTTAAGTACTAGTCAAAATTCAGCCTTAAAGCACCTAAAAATGTGACTTGTTTGGGAAAGACATCGAATGCTTAGAATTCCCATTGACCTGATAAAAAATACAAATGCATAGTTTTGGGTTAGACTCATCTTTGAAAATTATACCCATAAGTTTGCATTGCTTCATCCAAAATGTAACACTGTAAAACAAGTTAAAAAAAAAACTTTAACAACATATAAAATGTGTTGAATGTCACTTGTTCAACACATTTTATATATCTATTTATTTTTATCCTGGGGGATAAATGGTATTGCTCTCTATCACTCTGTAGAGGAGTCTGTTGTAAGTTTAGTAGATAGCTGTATGTTTTGCTGTGAGTAGTAAGTTTAAATTTATGATAATTAGTAATGCATAGCAATAATCTCAATTATTATTCATAATTAAAATAAAATATTAAAGCAAAATCAATCGGGTCAAACTGGAGCACAGCCACACATTGTATTAATGGAATATAAATGCTCTCAGCATTCTTCCCAAAGCAAAGCTCTACCAATACATGACAAGCTTCTGCAATGCTGCGATATGATGTTAGTCTCTTTTTATGTTTATTAGTAGTATTATTATAATTCCTCATATTTCAACGTATTGGGTAAAATATCTGCAAATGAAGTGTTTCCTAACCACAAAAGAAAAAGGTAACAATAACTGTTATCATCCTTCCCTGATCGTCCAGGAGAGACGTTTATTACCAACATTATCACTTGTTGCCAAACAAGTACAGAGATGTTAGCCCGGAGGATGAAATAGTTTAATCATGGGGAAACAATTTGCAGTGCACAGATCTCAGCTGGTTCCCCTTTCATCTGCTCTCAGTTACTAAGCGACTTCTGAAAATCTGTTTTGTAGCTGTAATAAAATTCATTCTATGGTCTCGCACACACACACCAAATGGTTTGCCTAATTCAGAAGCGTTACAATCATCTGGAACAAAGAGAGAACTCATAAGGTTTTGTGGGTGGGTATTTTGGGTTTTTTAAATCACATAAACATAATATTTGTCTCCTGAAAAGAAAAATAAAGGGAGCTTCTTTCGGGGGAGGGGAGGGGGGAACAAAACAAAACAAAACCAACAAAACCAAAAAAACATAGCAAAACTAACAAAACAAAGAACAACCCAAGCAAAAAAATCCCCAACCGAAAAGCCCATTGTGGTCAAGTCAGGCAAATTGTTGGAAAGATAAATCAACTTCAAATTTAAAGTGGTATTAGCATCTCAATATTCAAACCTCATAAATTGTTGGAATAACACAATGCTTTCAAGTCTATATCCACACATGCTCCTGGAGTGTATTCTCTGTGTTAAATAAACACAATATTTAATCTAAGGAAATTCTGAATAGTTCATAGAACTTGAGGAAGAGGAGGAATTTCTGGTATTAGCACAGGTAAAAGCCTCTGTGAAATCTCTTTCTGATCTGAAGTCTGTGGGATTCTTCACAATAATTTTGAGTCTGTATTTTTGTCCTTGTGCTCCTGGAGCAAATCTAGTGCCAAGACATCTTCTGACGACTTGTGACATCAGCACAAATGTTATAGAGTTATAACATTTGGACTTCAGATTACAGCTCTTTGAAGCATGTAAGTAACTGCCTCACTTAAGCATCTTGCTGAATTGGTAATACCCCAAGAACATCATGCTGACTTCAGATGACCAGAAACTTCCTCTACTGCATTAGGACTGAAGCTTCCCTTGGATTTCATGTGTTTGCAACCTGAAGTTAGCATACCTATTTAACATGTGATAGTGAGAGGAAAAGGCCACAAAGCTATTTTTACTCATTTTTTTCTTTTATGTTATGCATCATTCAGATCTTGACTTGCAACTCAACAGCCTGTGCATGAACTTCAGACTTGGTACATGGTTTGCAAACCATGGAGTTTTGCTAAGTACATGGGAAGTGTAGATAAAAGCACAGATAGCATGAGGAAGTGGAGGATGTGCTCATAGACTGTGTATCAGCAGGTAGTTTTGGATTTGGTTTCACTGTTTCTTAAAAGTCTTCACTTAAAGCCACCAACCCTCTTTAACTGAACTGAAACAGCTGCATGGTGGGTTTTGATACCCTTACTCACACTGAATATGACTTCATCATCAGAAGCAACCTGGTTGAATTAGAAGCCATTTTTGTTTAGTTACAGAAAAAGTAGATTGGGATTATTTATCCTTTCATCTTTTATAAAAGATTATGAAATCTGTGTTTGAGTGACAGGTTTCAATCAGCTTCCAAAGTTGATTCAGGAGATTATAGATGTAGGGTTCCGATTTATCCCTAGATTTATAAGAGCCATATGATCATATAAGCCATATTATGTGTGTTCTCACTCTCTGTATAGTTATGGTTTTAAAAGATGACAGGTATATTTATTCAATAGCCCCTTTTTCTTAGTATGCCCACAAATATTTATTAACACGTTTTTGCTATAATATAATTTCAATATCTAAAAATACATTTTCTAATGCATCTTAATAAAGTGCTCTATAACACTCTTTAAACTTTGTGCATTGGAATATAAGGAATGGAACTAAATGTCTAATGTTTTTCATATTATCTCTTCCTCTTGCACAAAAATTACTTTTGCTGAGCGACAGATAACATCTCTCAGCACAAAGCACTGGGGTTGATTCAAAGTGTTCCTCACCTTTCTGAGGCTCAACTGCTCATCAGGGTAAGGCAGGCCGTTATTGTGGTAATGTAATAACCAAAAAGAGAAAGTACTTGGTTCACCCTGGAAAAGGAACTAGTAGAAACCTATCTACAGCAAATCACCAATGCAGCATTGAAGGTAGGGCTTATGTACAAAGGAAAGCAAAAGGAACATTCTAATTCTTGTGAGCAAAAACAAGGAAGTTCAGTTAGGTCAGGATGTCTCTCTATCATCAGCATGTCAGATTGTGTCTGTGAGTTACATCAGTCCCTGGGAGAGATTTATTGTTTGCTGCTTTACAGAGGATGCATGTAAGATTCAAATGCTTAACTTCCAGCCAGCAAGCAATGGAGCAGAAGTTAGTCCCAAGGTGTGGAGTAAGCTAAGTGGTGACAGAAGGTAAGAGGTTAGACTGGTGCTGGCCAGTGGCTGGTTGGTTTGTAAAAGCACTGTTTTCTACCAGCTAAAGCAGTATAGCTGCTTTACCCACCCCCCACCCCCCCCACCTCATGCCTCTTATGTCTCTACTCACTCCTTACACTTCTGAAATGCTGCACTGTCAACCTCCCAGTGTGATGATTTGGAAAGTTCACAGCATGACGCAGGGCAGCTCCAGTGTGATTCACTCTTACAGCTGGATTAAACAGAAACCACCAAGTATTGACAGCTGGGCAAGAACATATAATCTAGCCACCAGACTACTTGGCCTGCTGTTAAAGTCCATGATTTGCTCACCGTGCCACAGGAGTCAGTGCAGGTTCTGTACAGGGCACAAAAGGGGTGCATATGGCAACATGGGGCCTCTTGCAAACTTCTGACAACAATTTTCCCACCTCCATGTAGTTTGCACAGCTCTTAAGCACCATTGTTAATGATAAATCTCACAAATACTAACTTAGACAGGAGGAGCTGCGTAGAGGGCAGTGTGCTGGCTGAGGGCACTGACTGCCCATGTTTAGGTCCTCCCTTGACTGCAAACTTTCTGGACAACCAAATGTAATTTAGCTGCTCTCTCTCTGCCTCAGTTTCACCCTTTATACAGGGAAATGCACAGATTAAATATTTCTCAATGTCAGCGTGATGTTGTGACATATCATATTCAGATGCTCTGTAATAGGGACCATATAAATTCCATAGCTACTTTATCTGATCCAGTAGTCATGAGGCTGCCTGTCTGAAAGTTGCTGCTCTTGATAAGGAAACATTCCTGCTCTTAAAATTCCTTTTGAGAAAAGAGCAAGGAAGGTCTCAGCCATGTTCTGGTGAGCAGGTGCCTGATTAATGATCACACAAATTAATGGTCACACACCATGTCCTGGCCCAGTGCTGGCACTTTGTTAGGTGAAAGTCTCTGTAAATGTGCATCCTGAAACCTGGAGAAGGGGTAGCTGTTTGACAGGCACCTCCTGCTACATTTCTGCAATGCTAAGGTAGACCTGGATCCCAAACTGCAATGTCATCCCTTTTCAACAAACTATGCAAGAATTTCAAGTTACTGTTCTCATGGGTTTGGCTTGTCATCATTTTTTTTAAACAGCAAAATAATGGAAATTAATTATTATAATTCCATTTGCAAATGCAATTTTTAACGTATTTAAATATGCTTAGAAGCTCTTGATTTTACCCACTTATGAATGAAGCCAGTTTGATTGAATTTAATCTATCTGTAGCAGTTTTGCACCTAGTTTCAGCCAGTTGCAATAGCCTCTGAATTTCTTTGTTAATTGTGGGGTGACAGCTGACTCTGAAATTTAATATGGTACTGTATTATTTATCTTCTAGTGTCAAACTAGCCAAAAGAACTCCAGGACACACACATATATTACTCCATGTGCAAACAAAAAGGTTTCCATGTTACAAATACCAACAGCAACACTGGAAAAGTCTCAGCTAGGCTAACATCATGGCAGCGTCCATGCAAATCCTTGGAGAAATGCCATTAGTGCTATTTCTGTGAGCCCAAAGACTGAGCAGCTCTAATGCTGTCTGTACACGTGCGCTTCTGATCCCACAGCAGCAAAGTCGGGGGGACTTGTAACCTCTGTGTGTTTGTTACCAAATTCTCCCCTTTCTTCTCTACCGTTTCATTTCATCTTCACACAGTCTTACACAGTTAATTTAAATAACATGTTTATTACTACAGCAGTTCACAACAAGCATGACTTGTCCAGTTCTGTTTAGAGAGCATGTAAACATTAGAATAAAATAACGAAGATCAAACCAGTTAAATCACCATCTGTATTTAAAACTGACCTCAAGTCTTTCCTGTAACAGAAATACCGCTGTGAACACTTCTGAAGCTTTCAGGACCTAAGCTACAGTATTTTCCATTTTTAACGATATACATCATTGTCTTTTGTAATGGTGGTTTTTTACTGTGTACATTTATTTGTGTTTTGTTGCTATGGTAGTTGCTGCTGGTTTTGAAAGGTAGGTATGTATTATCAGTCAACTGAAATCAGATTAATTGCCCTCCTTCTAATACAAAGATCTCAAATCAATACAGTGTTCACCTTGTAAAATGCACTTCTTTTTTTTTTTTTCATGCCTCCTGAGATCAGATGCATTAAAATCCACGTGGAACTAACTTTTCTTTCTCTTCTCACCCCCACACTTCCCCATATGTGGTTCTGATTTTCCCCTCAGGGTACCTATGGGAGGTCTGGAAAACTCTTGGGAGCTTTCAAAGAATGTTAATATGTATAACACTGCAGTTTTAGTTTTAAATAAAACATGTAAAGATTTTTCTTTTTGAGGATATATAAGTAAAGCTGCTACTTAAAAACTATTTGTAAGAAAAAGTTCTCTCTTTCCATAAAAAAGCTTAATAACGTTTAATGGTATTTCATAGCATTTGGCACCCATAGCATTAAGCATTTACAGTTCCTTGTAAAATGTCTGGGCAACGCTGGCTTTTAATTCTCCTGACTTCTTTTTTGTTGTTGTTCTTGCTGTTGGGATTATTTCTTTTCCTTCTTGGAAAGAAATTTCTACCTAAGGTCTTGTACAGCATTTGCTAATCCTCAAGCATTTTGTTTGCCCAAGAGCAGAATCTGGTCCCTGATATCTATGCTGATCTTTACAAACCTCTTTTCTCTGCTGTGATACTGTGAGTACTGTGATTGCAATCACAACTGGGAGCAGAGCTTTCTGCTGTAAGTAATTCTACAGCTAACATGATAAACATTTATAAGATCAAACTCTCCAGCTCAAGCACACACGCTGACACAAAGACATGAGCACCTTTGGGCAGATGGCAATTTTGTGGTGGTGATCAGCATGCATTAAGTTATTGGTTATAGCTGCACTCTCTCATTTTACCCTCACTTGAAAAGTTAGCTAGTCAGTGCTTCAGATAAGTCTGTGAAATTTGATCACTGGAACTAAAATGGATGGCTTAGCTGCCTAATCTCCTCCATCCCGTTATCATCAGCTCCGAATCCCCTCCCCACACCATCTTCAAAATTGGGAAATAGCCCCAGACTTATGGGAATATGCTGCTGAGTTAAAGTAAACAATTCTCTGAGACTTTGTGGCCTCAACCACAGGCCACAGGTGGACCTGATGATGGGAGCAGAACAGGGAAAATTAACTTTCGGAGAGGTTATAGCATGTTTGTCTGTTGATCAGCTTGTTAAAGTTGATAATTGATTACGTTGATAGTAATAGTATCTGAAAATGTCTGCTAATATATTACTAATTTGTGTAATCTCTCTTTATTCCAGCAAATTACCTCTGAAGACTAAATCCTTACAGACAAGGTATGCTATTTACAGTAAGAAGTTTAGCACGTCTGGAGAATTAGATCTCCTTATCAATGCAGTGCACCCATCAGTGCAGCACACAGGGTAAGACAATGTGTTTAAACCAGCCCTTTGAAGGAACTCCTGCAATGGACATCAGGATTTCTTTTGTTTGTGTGCTCTTCTCCTAAAAAAAAGACTGTTTCTCTGTAAGTGCAGATTAAGTTAAATTTTCTGCACCATGATGTAGGATTGGATACTGCCCCCATTCCTGTGAATACACAGAAAAGCCAGACTTGAGGTGAGGAGGCAATCCCAGCTGTGTTTTAGTGCTGGTTTTCTGCACTAGAAAGGGTGGTGTGCTGGCTGCCACTATCTGGTACACTCATGCATCTTCCAAAGCAAACTCTTCTCAGCTCTGCTAAATGCACATAGGCTTGCTATCTTGACTGTGCATATGTTTTGTTAATGGAAGTTCTTTTACTAGAATTGGGAACAAAAAATGAATATTACTACTGACAATGTATGTCCCTTTTACATTTGTAGACATTACTGAGCTTCACAAAGGGGGAAAAGTTATCCACATTTTATTGATAGCAATTGTAAAGTACAACTAAAATCCTAGCTTAATAGGAGGTGTTGATTCCATACAGGAGCACATAGATGTAATAATATCATAATATAATAATCTTATAATATCCCAAATTTGAACTGAATTAGGTGCTGGAAATAATTTTATCAAAAAGGGTGCTTCCTTGTTCAAATTACTGCAATCTCTGTGTGAGAAAAGATAACAAAGTGGGACAGAAAGCAAATGGATTGTGTTGATAGTCTGAATCTCTGGCAGTTTCAATAATACATGCTTATTATTAGCTTTCAACTGAACACCTTATTGCTCATGTTGATAAAGTATCCCCCTCTACCTTCTGTACTAATGCATTTCCAAAAGATATGAGCCTCTGGTAATTAAGCCAGATGTGATTATCTAAAGTGTTCTACAAGAATGTTGGATTTGCCAGTCTGGTACTGCTCTGTAGGATCTGGGCTCCTGTTACTGGGTGGGAGCAGTGTCTGCACTCTGGGCAAGAGTGAAAATCTCCCAGGTAAAGACAGAATGTTGTACATGGCACTGGGGACTCGGCTTTAGTCTTCACAATGTACCATAAGGATTGCTGTGAAAGGAAGTAAATGATGGTATATTTTACTCTATTATCATTATACAGTATATATTTGTTCTATTTAATTTCAAATCAAATGTCCTGTATCCAAAAAGAGTATTTCTGACCCTGTACTCCCCATCCCCCTTACACAACCAAGGACATATTTAAAACTTAAGGGCAAATGTTCCATAAAACACTGCCCAACCCTTTGCAAATTCCCTGCATAACTCTCACATGCATCCTCTAACTTTAGTCCATCCCTACTCCAAAGTTGTAATTTGCCCTCCAGTCCTTTTTTTTTTTCCCTTCTCTTTTTTCACAATCTTTGAGATGGCAATTAGCTCAAGAGATGCACTTAGAGCTTTGCTTCAATTACAGATCCCTCCTCCCAAGCTATATGCTCTGCTGTTTTATGCTAATTTAAACATTCTTTTGCATGAAACATCAGTCTGAATTCTCTAATTGTTCCCCCCTTATCTGAGATTTGTCTCATGCTTTCCACCCATGGGTGTGGTGATCTGCATCCCACATAGGCTAACTCTTTTGCCTGATCAGAGATTTTGTTAAAGAAAATCCCTTGAGACAGAATTACTAAAGCTAAAGAAAACTAGCAGTATTAGTGCTGACTATCAATACAGTCTTTTTCTCTCTAGAAATCTCACAAGCTTCACAAAGAGGAGTAAACATTGTCATCTGCATTTAACAGGTCCATAAATTGAGGCAAAGAGCAGAAGGTTACTTTTGATAGATCAGGACAAAGACAGATCAGATATGGAACCATAGAGGTTTGGAGTATTTGATACTTGAGGACATTATGCCCCATTTTTCCTTAAATGATAATATAAAAGGGTGATATAGCTGAGCTACAAGGTTATCATGATTTTCCTTTCTCTTTATGTCCTTCAGTTTTTGTGGATTTTGTCTTGAATACATGCAGGTGATCACTTGAAGTAAATGTTACTCCTATGAACCTCAACACTTCTGTCTTCAGCTTAACTCTATCAATGCTTCCCAACCCAGCCTCCAAAGATATTTCTTCTTTCTTCATGAAAAGACTTTGGTGCAGAGCACATTTAAATAATGTGTTGCAGGACAAATAGGTTGAGGTACCGGGTATCAGGGTACAGAATACCCTGAAGCAATCACTGGAAGAAGCAGCACAAGATGCCATTGAGAAATTCAAGGAAGCAGAGAGAGCCTGTCTTCATGGCAGCAGTCCTGGCTGAAAAGTCGTGCTGGACTTAATGGCTGCAAAGACACAAAATTGTATGACACTTTCATTCCTGGTTGTGCTTCTCACCCCCAAATTTGTGTTCCTGTATATTAAGCATCCCCCTTGTGAAGTTAAAGTAGCTCATAAAAGTGTTAAGTAAAAAGTCAAAACTTACATGGGAACTGTTACATTTTCTCTGTGTGGCCATAATGAGGTTATTTATGGTACATGTAGGAAAGATTAAAGGTTTTCATAATAAAGGAAAGCAAGAGCTCAAGAATTGGGTGCCTCCTAACAGCACTAACTCTCAAGACAGGATAAATCACCCAAGCAACCATTAAAACTTCAAGAAGATTGCTTGTAAACCTCCAAGCAATGCCAATAAAGCATATTCCTTGCCATATAGCAGTCCATATGGTGGAGCTCAGCAGTTTTTCAAAACTTGAGGGCTCTTCACAATTTAACCCTACTGTCTTTTTCCTTAGAGGGCACAGTGCAAATGAACCACTACCAAATCAATGAAATCTTTAAATGTGGGAGGGCAGGGAACATGGGGAACAAACTCAGGAGAAGTTAACTCACCAGGCTTCTCAGAAGCATGGAGATGGGTTGGATTCCTGTGCTTAAGAACTCAGTGCCGTTTTTCATTATGCTGCTTCTTGGGGGTCTCCCATCATAACACAGTGTTGGAGGCATGTTTTTATGGGCTCTCAGGAAGCTAGGAAGATATTCCAAGATCTCTCAAGGTTCTGGTTCATTTGCATTTTAAAAAGTCAAGTCTGCCCATCCCTTCTACTCTGAAAGGCCAAGGTAGTGAAAACTGCAATAAATCACAAGGTAAGCTTGCATGTAATGTAACATCAGCAACTGTACAGAACACAGTCAGAAGTCCCTCCTTAAGTTTTGCACCAGAGAAAAGCCCCAAACCAAAGATACAAGTTGTTATTTTTATTTGTTAGTTTAGGGATTTTTCTTTTAGGTTTTCCTTTCTTTTCTTTTCATTTCCCTATTTCTTTTTCAGGACAACCTAACCTAGAGTTAGAGATGTGACCCTACTGGCTCGAGCTATGCAGAGGTAAGTACTGAAGAAAGCAATATCAGAGTTAATATGAGCCAGCACTTGCCTAAGAATAATTCCCAGAGACTGATCATGTCTGGGCCAAATCCTGAAAGCTTTCTCAGTGTACTTCTCTTTTGTTTCATTTTTTTCAAGCCTTGCTCAAGAGAAGTTACCGAGCCTGATCTTCATGTTAACTCTAAAGCTTGATTGAAGACACTAAAGCAAATTTATGAAGAGCCCTAATTCTGCAGACTGCAGATTCCCCATGGCGACATGCGGCCAGCTTCTGAGGGAATTCTGGTAACAGACTCAGTTCCCACAACAACAGCTTGATTCTCACTGAGGGATTTCTAGTGTTATTACATAATAAATAACAACGATTATAATAAAGATAAGGAAAACCTATCAGTATTCAAATAATTCTGATTGAAGCAAATGTTCAGATTTTGGCAAATACTTCCTCCCCCATCACCAACACCACCCCTGGCTGTACTACATGAAAACAGTTCTGGAAGGAAAAGGAAGTAAATCTAAATCACTTATAAACACATTAACATTGGTCACTTGTGTAAATCAATTGAACTAGTACATCAGCTGATATAAATTATCATTTTATTAGTTTTCAGAGACTTATTCTAAAGCTGTGCTTAAGTAATTGTCTTCAGTTGAAATCAGTGGATATCTTTGTCCAGTGACTTTGGTACCTATGTGAACCTGGTACTGAACCATAGAGCAAGATGGATCCAAAGTGCCTGTCTATACAAACTACACTATCATAGTTTTCAATGCAAAGCCCACAGAGAGCCCTGGAATAAGCCCCTCAAAGTAAAGTGGGAGCATAGATGAGGTAAGGCAAAGGCTGGAAGGACCAACAGTCATAAAACTCCAGCATAGGCTCAGTCGTGGTTCTCCTGCCATTGCTTGCACTAATCTAGGAAATTCTAGTCCAACGCTTAGCATATAAATGGGGAGAGAGTTTCCTGTCTGGGGACACCAAATTGCATTTCATGCATAGCCAGAATGTATTTTTTTTGCCTGTGGGAAGGTCAAAAGCACAGGAGATTCAGCCCTACAGTCAGACCAAAGCAGAGGAAGTAAATTGGGAACTAATATTAAAAAAATTTGGCCACTATGATGCGAGTCCACTAAAATCTCATTCCTATTTATTTCTGCTCCCTTACCCCCCAGAAAGGTGTATGTTGCCAGTACAGTGTCTGTATTTCTTTTTAAGTGCCCTTCTGAATTAACCATTGTATTTACAGAGCAGAATCGTTCAGCAATCCACCCAGAAATGCCCATGAGATTTGAAGGTAGCCTGGAAATCTTTCAAAGGACACCAAAGATAACTACACTGGGTTTTCTATTGCATTTCCATTTTATGGCATCTTTTTATATTCTGTAGTAGGCTTTTCTGAATAAAAATGAGACAGCCTCTTAAGAAGCCTTTTTATTATTTGCATTTGGCAAAAACAGCCTTAATGAGCTGTTAAGAGTCATTCCCCAGTCCTATTGTTGGCAATGCATGGGAGCCTGTAAAGTGTTGAAAAGCCAAAAGACAATTTATGATCCCTGATGCTGTCCCTTCCTGAGACAATTCTTCAGAAAGGAAGATATCTGGGGAGTAGGAAGTCCCATTATTTAAATGCCTGAGTAACTTTTACTGGAGTCATAACTGTGGAATTTGCTATTTTCATTTCAGAACTGTTTACACTCTCTGTGCTCACTTTAAAAGCAGCAATGTCATGCCCACCCCTGCATGCTCATTCCAATCTGCAGCGCTAGAGAATAGGAAGATGACTCAAGGAAAATTCCCCATTCATCCCCGGGATTGAATAAATAGCACCAAATTCCAAGCAGACACTAATCAATTTATGATTCTGTTATAATCTTTTCCAAGCAGCACTCATGCTTAATATCTGGAGGCAGCGGTCCTTTTGTCAGCACTAGTCACATTAGCCTAGTCCACAGAGGTCTGGAAAGTGTAAAGGAACTCAGATTTACTGACATAGGGACAGGGAGGTTGTTCAGAACAGTGGGGAAAAAATGAAACAAAGAGTTTCACAGGTTTCTGCAGCAGAGGGATGTGTGCTTCTTGGCATTGTTTTCACTTTGAAAATGGGCAGCAGCCAGTAAATGTCGGAGGTGTTTGTTAGTGACTGAGGGTGCTGACAAGACAATCAAATATTTGTGACAAAGGCAAAGACCTTGGATGTTATCGTTGACACACAGACATCTCCAGAAAAGAGTAAATATTGCATTCTTTGTATTGTCTCTTACTGTAAATGACAAAATGACATCTTTTACCATGCTCCTGTGTATTGATCTGCTTCAGCCCTTACTAGCTTAAATACTGTAAATGGATGAGGGATAGGTTTGTCTGTTTGACAGTAATTAAGTGATACTCTCACTGTCTGAACAAAGAGATGACCCAATGAGGACTTACAACCAGTGCAATTGTTCCTGTTTCAAGAGCAGTAATCACTTCTACTATTAATGAAAACAAGGAAGATATTGAAATGGTTGAAGATTAAAAGCTCCATTTAAGAAGTCAGTATTTACGCAAGAAATATTATCTTTTAATAAAAACAGCCAGTATTCTCCATTGTGATATTTCCAGCACATGCCTGGTCATATAATCTCAGCAAAACTTGGGTGTACAATGAGCATCCTCTATGGTCACCCAGCAGTCAGAATTGAAGCATATATAAGAGAAGGGAAAAGTCATTCAGATGGTTAATTGAAGCACCTGGGGAAGCTTGATATAGTGACTGGCTAAAAGATACCACACCACAACCCAGCCAACAAATGGCTTCAAATGCTGTTGTGCCTCTGATAAGAAACTCTCTGCTATGATCTGTCATTGCAAGATACCTGCATGTCACCCCAAAGGTGCTGAATGGCTGACAGTTTAAAAAAGAGCAGAAGAAACCCAAAACTGCTACAAAGTGGATTGTAGCCAACTCCAAGCTCCCTGATCTGAACAGGAGATGAGTCATCCCCTGATTTTAGTGTGTGGATCTGCACTCACTGGGACATTTATACAGGGAGCATGGTGGAAGCAGTCCTGATAAGTGGGAGCCCCATGGAGGGGCATCACCATAACCCAGCCCAGCATGGAGGAACTGGTGCCTTCCTTCCTTTAGTCCTTTAAGGGTGGTAGAAATCTCTAATGGAGATGGAGGGAGCAATCTCTAATTCTGGGTACCATTGGCACAGATAGAACCAGGCAGTGAGATTTCAGGCCATTGTTATATTTGGGATTTCATCTGGTTACAATGGGCACACCATGTACTTTATTTGGATTTAGACATATAATTTAAACAATATTTTTTACCAAATAATTGAACAATTTGATTGCCTTCCTTTTATTGCTATGTGTTCTACTGTAACAGAATAGTGTCCAAAAATAAAGCAACTTGGTTCAATAAAACTGCCAGCACAGGTACCACTGTTAAGCCTACCTACTAGTAAGCATGTGATTTTTCCAGATCAAATTTCCATCAATTCTAGCCTGTGCCTGATCTCTAATTTTTTTCAGGCACAATAATGCTCTTCTGTTTGAATTTGACTTTTTAAATCCCCTGAAACTTCAGGGTCTGACTCTGATCTTGCATCCAGAAACGCTCAGAGTGACTTTAAGACTTACTCCTTTTTCTATTAATAGCAGTATAACCACTGTATAATTTTGTCTTCCATCGGGGAAATATTGCCTTGCTGTTTTGTTCAAGCTCATGTCCTTTGTCTGAAATGTAATCATCAGCAATTACCCATGTGCAGAGCATTTTGTCACAGTTACTTACTGCTCACAAGCCAGCCCGACATAGTAAACAGTCAGATGTGAGGCCAGCCTCTTGCTGGTGGAAGGGGCTGTGAGAAGTGTGACAATAAAGAGATGCAAATCCACAACAGCTGGATTCTTGGCTCCTCACTTGGCTTCTGATTATTTGAAAATGTTCTTTCCTTCTGTAATTTTATTTGCATAAAAACACAACACAATAATTTGACGACTGCTCACCCTCACACTGTGCATAGGAGCAAACCAGCTTAATACAGAACTGAGCAATCAATTATATATAGAGATATATTTTTTTTCCCCTGAAATCACACATCTTTCACTTTCTTTTCTGTGCTGTAACTTACAAAAGTGACTTACAGTGCAGCTGGGTTATGCAGCAAAATGAGTAATTCATACTTGTTAAAAGAAAGGATTATTCTTCTGTTAACTCACGGAACAAAGCTTCCCAGTAAATGTTGTACTCTGCTATGCAGTGAGTGCTTTTGTCCAGTTCATAGCACAAATCATACTGTTCCCCGGTGCTCATCCACAGCAGTATTCTTTAATGCTTAACTCAGTGACCTCACAAAAATAATTGGTGTGAAGCAAATTTACTTAGCCCTCTGCCTTTATTTGCAGTCTGAAAGGCTCAGAGAATTGTGCATATTGTTTATGGAAATGAAGAGGGAGAAAAGAAAACAGAACGTTACTCCCCAGATAAAGATGGGCCCATGCACAGAAGAAACACAGGGGCTTAGCATGATGTCCCTGCCTGCATTATAGACACTTAATGAAAGATGCTGATCGACTAATGCAACTGCAAATCAGTTCAGTGACTGTGAAAATCCATTCCAGCTGCTGCAATTTAAAACAGTTAACATTTCTGATGTTGTTCTTAAGTTAAAATTTCAGGTTTAACTATGAGTGTTGACTAATAATTATTCCCCAGATGCAAATAGCAATGATTTATGAGCAGATTTCTGTTGATTTACTAGTGAAATAGTAAGCCCAATTCTCATTTCTCAGTATAAATCTGTATTAAAAAGCTCTATTTGAAACTTTGGGGATTTTTAAGTTCCAGATCCAGGCCCTTGTTCCCAACTCTGCCTTCATTCTGCACTGATACAGTCAGCAGCCTCATGCCTGGCAGCCCCTTAAGTAGAAAGAGCCTTCAGAGGAAAGGGTGGGAAGAGTGCTGAGGAACAGATCAAAACACTGGTTATTTGTCCGCGTATATATTTATATGTATATGTATGTAAATCTTCCCCGTGGAAAAAAAAACAACCCTTTGGTTTAAAACAGGGTGATAGACATAACAGAATAGTTTTGCTTGATGTGCATGTGATATAACCATACCACAAAAGCAGCTTACCAAACAGCTTGCAGAGATTAGCTAACAAGAACTAAGCTATTCTTTTCAGAAGGTGTTATTAGCATATTTTTCATCAATACTATACTTAACAGCTACTACATAGCAGGAAGTGGTATTTAACCTCTTGTTACAATGTAACAAGATTACTTTGTATGGTTATGTTACATTCCATTCATAAGGGCCCTCCTGTGTCCAGTTAATTAGATTCACTGTTTGGCAGCATTAACCGGAAGAAAAATGCAACAGAATATATGTGGAATATTAAGATTTTAAACATGGCTTGGCTTTAATGTTATACTGAGACCTATATGAAACTTGATTTTGAGAGATAAATGGCATTCAGTAGAGTATTCCATCAGGTTCTGATGAATACAGGGGTTTATTCACTAAAATTCCCAATGTCTAAATGAAAGCTAATTCTCAAAGTTATAGTTATCTGAAATAGATGAACATCACCTGATCTAGGGCAAAACCAGGTGAAACTACTTTTCCTTGATATGGTTATAAAACCCTGAGATAGCAAGGACTCTTTCTGGAGGACTTGTGCTTTTCAGTGAATTATGGTTTGGCTTGGAAAAGAGCAGGAGCATTCTGAAGGCATTTATCTGAATTTAGGATTTGGAATAAAGCTACAAAGCTGGTGAGTCCTGTGGGATGTTGTATTTCTGTTTTGAAGAACATCTATGGTTTTAATAATCTTTTTCCTTGAGATTGCCTGGGTCGCCGGAGTGCTATTTATTATTTGAAAGATCCAAAATTAGGTAACAAACAATATAATATGAAAGAAAGAATAAACTTTTAGCAGCTGTTTCTACTTTGGCAGAGTTACACCAGCAGTGCTACCCTTTTGTAGAAGCTGTCCTGTGTTTCTGCACAAAACCCTTGGAAAACAGTTAACTAAGCCTGCTCTTCCATCTCCTGTGAAAACATGGGTTACCTCTGTGGAAAAGAAGAGGGGGAAAAAAAGGCTAATTAAATTCAGCAATGTAGCTTAACAATGCTACTATTTTGCTGTTTGGCTGTACAATGAGCATGCAGCAGTTTCTGTGCAGCAACACAAAAGACACATCAGATCTTTCTTTTTCCTCTTCTTCTACCCACCTTCCTAAGACTCCTCAGCATAGCCCTTGCCCCCAGTATATTTTTCTTTAAGCCGAAGGAAAATTTACAAGTGAACAGGGAAAACGTGGGCTTGTGCCCAAGATTTAAATGTAAGGGAAAAAAAGAATTCCCCCCCCCC